>JAECUM010007243.1:0-19813 GCA_016617855.1 Megalonaias nervosa | reverse complement strand
CACTGCAGTCCGTAGAATACGTATTAAACGGAACAACAACCTGCAGGACACCAACACCATTATACTCACCTTCAACAAGCCAACAGTACCCAGAGTGGTCAAAGTTGGGTTTCTGAAAGTGAAGGTTGCTGTGTACATACCAAATCCACTTCGATGTTATAAGTGTCAGAAATATGGTCATCATGAAGACCGCTGCTCAAGAAGCCAAAAATGTGGCCGATGCGGAGATCACTCTCACCAAGAAGCTGAGTGTAGAGCCACTCAGCATTGTGTCAACTGTGGAAAGGAGCACCACGCCAATTCCAAGGATTGTGATACCTGGAAACAGGAGAAGGAAATACAGAGGGTTAAATACACATCCAACATTCCCTATCCAGAGGCCAGAAAGCTTGTACAGGCAAAAACATCTCTTCCTGGCCCATCCTTCTCCACTGTAGTGAAGAACAATCCCAAGGCAACGAAGGACGCTCAAACGCAGACAGATGCACCCGAGCCAACATCAAGCACTAACACCCCCCATTACCAAGCACAAAGAACCACGGCATCTACCCAAACAACATTCAATAATACTCAACAACAGAAATCACCAAAGACCAAAAACAGATCACAAGGAAATAGGCAGCAAAAGGGGTCAGAAGACCCCATCAAACTCTATAACAGGTTTGGGGACATTGAGAGCATGGATGCAGAAGATACTGCTCCATGTTCTCAAAGTAGCTCCAGAAATAACAAAAAAAATCATCCCCGTACTTCTTCCGTAGAAATAACCATATAGATTCTCTCCGCGAAAAGTCTAACCTAGCTCCAAAATCTCCAATCTAAACTTATAATGAAGAACACGATCATACAATGGAATTATCGAGGACTTAAAGCCAATTACAATGATATTCTCCAGCTTTTAAACGAATATGATCCTGCAATAATATGCCTTCAGGAAACCTTTTTAAAAGATACGGACATCACACTTAAAAACTACTCCCTGTTTAACACCTACTTACAGAACGTTGACTGGGCCTCGGGAGGGGTTTCTATTGCTGTGAACAATAGAGCCCCACATAGCGTCATCCCTTTAAACACAAATTTGCAAGCCATTGCTGTGAGTGTCACTCTACATCGAGTGATTACTTTTTGTTCTATTTGCATACCACCAATCACCAACTTATTACCAAACGAATTAGACACGCTTGTTCAACAACTTCCTGCACCATTTGTTTTACTCGGTGATTTTAATGCCCATAATATTCTATGGGGATCAAATTACATAAGCGACAGGGGCAAAAAGGTTGAAGATTTTAGTACTAATACCTAATCTCCGTCGTACTTGCACCCAGGAACTGGTACATACACTTGTATCGACTTGACAATTTGTTCTCCTTCACTACTTTTGGATTATAATTGGAAGGTCGCTGATGACCTTCACAGCAGTGATCACTTTCCAATCTCTCTTAAGAACACTAACGTTACAATTGATGACACGATTCCACAGTGGAATTTAAAGAAAGCTGACTGGGGCAAGTGTGAAACACTTTGTACAGCTAGAATTAACAGGAATATCGTCCTAAACGATATTGATCCTATTCGACAATTTACATCCGTCTTAATTGAGATTGCAGAAGAATCCATTCCTAAGTCCTCGCCGAATTGTAAAAGAACCCCAAAACCGTGGTTCACTAAACAATGTAAAGAAGCCATTAGACAACGCCGAGAAGCACTGAAAAAATTTAATAATCGCCCAACGCCCGAAAACTTAACTCAGTACCGTATTGTTCGGGCCAAAGCTCGCCGCATAATTAAAGACAGTAAACGAGCATCATGGAAAAAATATGTTTCAACTTTAAACTCTCGTTCCTCAATAAAGAAAGTTTGGGATACGATCCGCAAAATAAATGGAAAGGGAAAACAAAATTCATTCCGACATGTGAAGATAAATAACAACAATTTCAATACCAAGCATGAAATAGCTAATGTACTTGCTGATTGTTTCTCCAAAAATTCCTCATCGTCTAATTATTCAGAAGCTTTCCGAAGACTAAAAGCTCAAAAAGAAAAACACGGTTGAAATTCACATCGAATAACTCAGAAAGTTATAACCAACCGCTTTCATTGTCGGAGCTTATGGAATCTTTGAATAAGGCCCATGATACATCCGCTGGGCCTGACGATATACATTACCAGTTTTTGAAACACCTTCCAGAACCATCCTTAACAATTCTTCTGGAAATCTTCAATAATGTATGGATTACTGGTAATGTACCAAAAATTTGGAAAGAAGCAACAATAATACCAATTCCCAAACCAGGCAAAGATAGCGCAGATCCTACCAACTATAGACCTATATCATTAACTAGCTGCGTATGCAAAACAATGGAGCGAATGATCAATTCTCGGCTTGTGTGGTATTTGGAAACCAACAATTTAATATCTCCTTTCCAAAGTGGCTTTCGTTATGGTCGTAGTACAAATGATCATCTGGTTCGACTGGAAACATTTATTCGCGACGCTTTCATCTAGAAAGAATACTTAGTAGCGGTTTTCTTTGATTTGGAAAAGGCCTATGACACAACATGGAAGTACGGAATACTAAATGACCTACACGATCTGAGTGTAAAAGGCCGACTGTCCTCGTTCATATCAAACTTTCTTTCAGACAGAGAATTCAAGGTACGAGTGGGCTCCACCCTCTCTGATATGCACGATCAAGAGATGGGTGTGCCCCAGGGCAGTATTTTATCGGTGACGCTTTTCAACATAAAAATTAATAGCATCACCAAGTGTCTGACTCCCGGTGTGGATTGCTCCCTATATGTTGACGACTTTTTAATATGTTACTGATCCAAGCACATGCATACAATTGAAAGACAATTACAGCAAAATATCAAGAAGATTCTAAATTGGGCCAATACCAACGGTTTCAAATTCTCGAAATCAAAAACTGTATGTATGCATTTCTGTCAGCTACGAAGACATCATGATGGACCTAAACTCACGCTGGACGGAACACCTATTCCAGCTGTTGAGGAAGCAAAATTCTTAGGTATTATCTTCGACAGAAAACTGACCTTTATTCCACACCTGAAGAATTTGAAAGCTAAATGCTTGAAGTCTCTAGACTTACTTAAAGTAGTAGCGCACACCGACTGGGGTGCTGATAGGAAAGTCATACTCAGTTTATACAGAACATTTATTCGCTCGAAACTAGACTATGGTTGCGTTGTCTATGGTTCAGCCAGGAAGTCCTATTTGAAGATGCTAGACCCAATTCATCATCAGGGAATAAGACTTGCCTTGGGAGCATTTAAGATATCCCCGTGTGAAAGCCTACTCGTTGAAGCGAACGAACCACCTTTACCACAACGTAGAGAAATGCTTTCTGCACAGTATGCTCTCAAATTAAGCTCAAACCCTCTGAACCCTGCTTTTTCAGCTGTTCTTGAACCCAAATATAAAACCTTATATGACAATAAACCAAACGTCACACCTACCTTTGGCATTAGAATATTACCATGCCTTGACAGTACCAAAATTGAACTTTCAAAAATTCTGAAAACGACCGTCTCCGAAACACCTTCCTGGTTACTTCAACAACCAAAGGTACTTTTCACGTTACACGATGGAAAAAAATCGGAGACAAACCCTTCCATCTTCCACAACTCTTACCATGAACTAATCGCCCAATTTGAAAATTATACAAGAATATATACTGATGGATCAAAAGATCAGGAAAAGGCTGCTGCAGCATTCGTTAGTGGAAAACACACAACAAAAGTTCGCTTGCCAAATGGTACATCAATTTTTTCAGCCGAAATCAGAGCAATAGACCTTGCATTGCAATATATTGAAAGCAAGCGTATTTTAAATAGCATCATCTTCTCCGATTCACTATCAGTACTTCAGTCACTACATAATAGAAAACTGGAGAATCCATTGTTAGCTAATGTTCTCCTTAAACATACTGAGCTGAGTACCCCCCACAATATAGTATACTGTTGGTTACCCAGCCATATTGGAATTAAAGGTAATGACAAAGCAGACCGCGCTGCTAAAATGGCCCTATCACTAGAACCATCTGATTTTAATACACCGTATACTGATTTTAAACGTAGTATCAAAGACTGTTTACGTCAGAAATGGCAGGCATCATGGAATGATGCCGTGAATAACAAACTTCATGCCATCAAGCCAACCCTAGGAGAATGGACTCCTTCCTACAGAGCCGTCCGTAGGGAGGAGGTAGTCATTGCAAGAATTCGAATTGGTCATACTTATTTAACCCACTCCTACATACTAAAAGGAGAAGACCCACCAGAGTGCGTAGCTTGCAATGAACCATTCACCGTTAAGCACTTTATGTTGGAGTGTTTCGACCTCCAACCTACGCGTAATCATTATTACAATGTGCATGACATTAGGGAGCTCTTTGATACAGTTAGCGTTTCTTATATTATAGACTTCCTGAAGGAAGTTAATATTTATCATAAGCTATAGCTTGTATGCTATCACCTTGAACAGTTTTATGTGCTATATATACCGTCGGTAGATTTTAATTACCTTTCCTCTGTTTTCGTTGTCAAACATCATTTGCACTCCCCGTTGATCGGGAAACTTTATTTATTTATAACCGTTACCATTTTATCGTTTTACCTTCAACTATTTGGTTTCGTATCGCTGGTCGATATGAAACCTTTTACCACTTTTAAATGATGAAAGATATAACCTTTTGTATGGCGCTAAATAGCCTCATAGTGCTGGTGCGCCGTAAAAATTCAACTAACCAACCAACCAACCAACTGATTTTAAACGTAGTATCAAAGACTGTTTACGTCAGAAATGGCAGGCATCATGGAATGATGCCGTGAATAACAAACTTCATGCCATCAAGCCAACCCTAGGAGAATGGACTCCTTCCTACAGAGCCGTCCGTAGGGAGGAGGTAGTCATTGCAAGAATTCGAATCGGCCATACTTATTTAACCCACTCCTATATACTGAAAGGAGAAGACGCACCAGAGTGTGTATCTTGCAATGAACCATTCACTGTTAAGCACTTTATGTTGGAGTGTTTCGACCTCCAACCTACGCTTAATCATTATTACAATGTGCATGACATTAGGGAACTCTCTGATACAGTTAGCATTTCTTATATTATAGACTTCCTGAATGAAGTAAATATTTATCATAAGTTATAGCTTTTATGCTATCACCATAAACAGTTTTATGTGCTACATATACCGTCGGTAGATTTTAATTACCTTTCATCTGTTTTCGTTGTCATACATCATTTGCACTCCCCGTTGATCGGGAAACTTTATTTATCACCGTTACCATTTTATCGTTTTACCTTCAACTATTTGGTTTCGTATCGCTGGTCGATACGTAATCTTTTACCACTTTTAAATGATGAAAGATATAACCTTTTGTATGGCGCTAAATAGCCTCATAGTGCTGGTGCGCCGTAAAAAATTCAACCAACCAACCAACCTACCCTGGCTACGTAAACAACCAAAAGTTCTTTTTACGCTACACGATGGGACAAAATCGGAGACAGACCCTTCCATCTTCAACAACTCTTACCATGCACTCCTCACCCAATTTAAAAACTACACAAGAATTTATTCTGATGGATCAAAGGATGAGGAAAAAGCTGCTGCAGCCTTCGTTAGTGGAAAACATACAACAAAAGTTCGCTTACCAAATGGTACATCAATTTTTTCAGGCGAAGTCATAGCAATAGAATTTGCTCTGCAATATATCGAAAACAAATGTATTTTAAACAGCATCATCTTCTCCGACTCACTATCAGTACTTCAGTCACCACACAATAGAAAACTGGAGAATCCATTATTAACCAATATTCTAGTCAAAAATACTGAGTTCAGTACCTCCCACAATATAGTATACTGTTGGTTACCCAGCCATATTGATATTAAAGGTAATGAAAGGCAGATCGTGCTGCTAAAATGTCCTTATCCCTCGAACCATCTGATTTTAAAATACCGTATATTGATTTTAAACCTCGTATAAAAGAGTCTTTACATCAAAAGTGACAGGCATCGTGGTATGATGCAGTGAATAACAAACTTCATGCAATCAAGCCAACCCTAGGGGAATGGACTCCTTCTTATAGAACCATCCGTATGGGGGAGGTAGTCATTGCAAGAACTAGAATTGGCCATACTTATATAACCCACTCACACGTACTAAAAGGCGATGAACCTCCAGAGTGCGTTTCTTGCCATGAACAATTCACTGTTGAGCACTTTATGATTTAGTTTGTCGACCTCCAACCTACGCGCGATCAGTACTACAATGTGCATGACATGAAGGAACTTTTTGATAAAATAATCGTGACTTGTATTATAGAATTCCTGAAAGAAATAAACATTTATTCTAAGGTATAACTTTTATGCAATCACCTTCAGCAGTTTTATGTAATTTATGTACCGTCCTTTATTTTAAATACCTTTTCATCTGTCTTCATTAACATACACCATTTACATTCCCCGTTGATCGGGAAGCTTTATTTACTACCGTTACCATTTTATCCTTTTACCTTCAACTCTGGATTTTTATCGCTGGTCGATACGAAACCTTTTACCACTTTTAAATGATCCTAGATAGAACCTTTTGTATGGCGCTAAATAGCCTAAAAGTGCTGGTGCGCCATAAAATTACACTCAATCAATCAATCAAAAGAGATTGTTTTTGATGTCTTTATAGAGACCTCCACTGTTGCTATTGATTCCCAAGAGGATATAAAGCGGACGTGCTTCGAATTTAGACATGGGAATCTTTGGGATAGACTTGATGGTTTCAAGATGTCTGTGGTCGTGAGTCTGAATTTGATCGCCTGTTACTCCAACAGCTTCTCATGTATGGGTGAGTGACACCACGCTTTGCTCGGCTTGGCCACCCGTGAAAAGGAATGACTCGTGAGTTTGTTGACAGTCCACTCCCTCAAGACCTCGCGCGATTTGCATACCTGAGCCCTTGGACCTTTGCTCACAACTGTTACCCAGTTATTCCTGCCTGGTTTGGTCGTCACATTAACAAACCTAAAGAAAACGACTTTATTTACAACACAGAATCATTTGTACCGAGTAGATAAGGTCTCAGTTATGTTAAGGCCAAACCCATCTGCTACTAAAGTGACGTCCTAATCTGCAATAAATTGTCAAAATGACAATATTTTTCATTTCGGATGACATTGGTGTGTTGTAGATGAAAACCTCCTGGTACCAATGATTACGCTGTATATTGAACTTATTCGGAGAGCAAAACGTAACTGCCAGACTCAAGAGCCCTCAGGGTCACCGACATTTTGCCGACGCACCGTTTTTCCTATCTCAACGACGGACGAGTGTCTAACAAGAATACGCGTGCAATCTCCATTTTTCGAAACCGCAACCAGCTCATTCTTATCGCGATCCACAGACTATCAAAAGAGATGCGGTGTCGGTACGGTAGCAGTATCTGCGCAGAAAGCTACCACCACTTCTTTCGCTGGATCAGCTAATAAGTTTGACCACCAGAACTACTATGGGTCGGAAATGCATCCCGCGGCTCATTATTTGCAAAGAAATTTGCACAGTCTTACGCAACATCATCGAGACAACCAAACTTAGCGTCATAACTAAATAGTTTCCAAACAAACCTGTCCCACCAATGTACCACTCACAGGACAGTCGGCGCCTAAATATCCTCTTTTATTATAGTTATAGGGACAAAACAGTAGCGAGAGGTTGTGCTAAGTGATATCGTCAAGATGACTATCGCAGCCGCTGAGAATGTCGACCCTTTTGCAAAGAACACAGACCAGCGTTGCGGCTATGCAATTAATCCGCACAACTCCCATGAGACTTATCATAAAAAAAACACACAAGGTATGACTTGTCGAGGACTATCTTCAATAGCCGAATCTCGGGAAACTGGCTGTGTCCTGCGTGAAGTATCTGTATTAACTCGAACGCGTCTCTGTGACACAGGCAGAGGGGGCCGAGGCTAGGCATGTGTCTCCCGAACAGGAAATGCCCAAGGCTATCCAGAAGAAGCTTGTTGCATATAAGCTGCAGGACAAGTTCCATATCATTTTGTAATCCGTGCTAAACCATAAGCAACATCAAAATAACCACAATCCCGCCTGCTCCATCGAACTGCTCTGGCATACGAGCTAAAAGACACGCAGCCGTTCAGTGTGTACCACCTGGACAACAGTGAGGGATACTTGAAGGGTAATGTAAGGCATAACCTACAGCTCGTTAAGCACAAACGTGCAATCATTCTCTGCGTCGATAGCACTAAGCAGATAGCTTGGTCTTGCCGGTCATAACAAACACACGATCTAGCCTTATGATTATATCAGACCACACAGGGTCGGTTATACTGTATTGTCCGCGTTCCAGATCTCCAGGTGCATAAATGTACCGCACCAAGGTATTTGAGGGCGTACATTTCTCTTCCGGCAGCATAACTGATGTTACAGGCGCAGCTCGCACACCGTGTCGCTAATTGCATCAATAGGTAAGTTGCTCTTAAATCGCGGTACCTCGCCGAATCCACTCTGTTTTGCATGTACTGGTGCCCAAAGAGCTGATCAGCCAGAGTACGGCAGAATCCTTCCACAATGCCCTCCGCGTGATGCTTGCCGGTCAACCTCCTCCGCTGCCTGTAGACCGTGCTTGGCCACGAGTTGCGACGTGGATGGGTGATATCAACCATAGTTCAGTGCATAGTTCTACGTGGCTTATCTATCCCTGTGGTGCAGTAAAAACAAGACGTAGGTCTGGTACACCTCATCAGGAGTTGCCACATAAAACTGCTGTCGGTGAATTTTATGAGGTTCTGGCATATACATCTGTTATTTGGAATGATTCTGAAACTATACCTGGCAACATCTTGTGAGACTTTTGCGGCTTCTGTCAGCTGTTTTATCTCTATCATACCCTTTCAGTAACCTCGCGGGCTGTAGTATCACGCCGAAAGCTAAGCATGCATTGTGTTATGTTGTATAGCATATTTAGCAATATGACGTGCTTTGTCGCACCGACAACTGTTGAGCTACAAGTGATCACTCTCGTTCCATCTCAACAGCGCAAGCAATTGCCTGCAAATGTTAGATTAAAAACATTTAGAGGTCATGTAGCCCACGGCGATGATCCCCCTCCCTCGGCGACAAACATCTCGTGTGAAGGCGTGTAAAAGTCAGAAAGATTAGGCTGGTTATCAATTTGCGGTACATTGGCTGTTACTGGTCACTGACATCATAAACCTTTTCGGCATGTTGCTGCGTTCGCTTCTGCTCACTGAGGTTGGTGATTGGAAAATTAATGTAAGGGAGCATAATGGATAAATATGTTTCTATTTTAAATCTCTTTCTGACATCTAATATTAAACAATAAAAACTTCTGTTCGATACATGACATAGCAAATGTTTTTGCTGATAGTTTTTTAAGAATTCATTATCTAAGTTTTGGGATGAGTTTCGAAGGCTGAAAAATCAAAAAGAGAATGCACATGTAAATTCACATCGAATAATTCCAGAAGTTATAATCAACTGTTTTCACTTTTGGAACTTATGAAGTTTGAACAAGGTCCATGATACATCCACCCGGTCTGTCTAAATGAATTCCCAGTCTTTGAAACATCTACCGGAACCATCATTAACAGCTCTTTAGAAACTTTTCAATGATTTATGGAACACTGGTAATGTACCAAAAGTTTGGAAAGAGGCTACAGTAATATCTGTTCCCAAACTAGATGAGACAGAACTGATGCTACCAGCTATCATCCCATTCGTTTGACGAGCTATGTATCAAAACGATGGAACGAATGATCATTGCAAGACTTGTTTGGCATTTGGAGACTAAAACTTTAATATCTCCTTTCCAAGGCGGCTTCTACTATGGTAGTAGTGACATTTGGTTTGATTTGAAATGTTCATGCGTGATGTGTTTTGCAGATGTTTTCTTCGTTTTTGGACAAGTCTATGGTGCATCATGGAAATACGGAATCATGAACGAAATGCACGATCTGGATTAAAAGGCCGTCTAACCCCCTTTATATAGAACTTTCCCTCAAACAGAGAATTCAAGGTACGAGTGGATTCTACCTTTCTGATATGTACAAGAAAGAGATGGATGTTCCGCAGGGCAGTATTTTATCTGTTGGTTTAATATCAATATTAAAAACATTGCAGCGAATTTCTCTCCCTATATGCCGATGACTTCCTAAAATGTTATCGATCCAAATACGTGCATACAATTAAAAGCCAGTTACAGCAAAATATAAACAAGATTCAAAATTGGGCCTCTGGGATGGTTTCAAATTTTCAGACCAAAAACAGCATGCATGATTTTCTATCAGCTACGACGTCAACATGTTGATTCAAAACTCACGCTGGACGGCTATTCGGGGTTTTTGAGGAAGCACGCTGTTTAGGCATTGTCTTCAAATAGAAAACTCATTTTCATTTAACACATTGGGGCCCGGTGTGGCCGAGTGGTCTAAATCGCTCACCGTTACGGATCACTACCATCTCGCCTCTGTCTGCATGGGTTCGAGTCTCGCGTTCGGTCAATGTGGGTATGTGAGAAAGCTTGCCAGTAGCTTCTCGTGGGTCGGTGGTTCTTACCGGGGCATTCCCAGGTTCTCCCTCCACCATTTATGCTGGCCGCCATGTATAGCCTATCTTGTGCTGCAAAACAATGTCGTTAAACTCTACTACAAGAACAACATTCCACACATTAAGAAATTGAAAGCTAACTGCTTGAAAGTTCCTGCTTTACGCAAAGTAGTCGATCAAACATGACAGGGGTACAGAATAGAAATGTTGTTCTTAGCCTACAGAGAACTTTTATTCGGTTCAAACTTGACTAAGGTTGTGTTGTTTATATTTCAGCGAGAAAGTCATACTTCAAGATGCTTGACCCAATTCACTATCACTATGGTATAGTATATGGTTGTTTACCAAGCCGTGTTGGTAGTATAAGCAATGAAAAAGCAGACCGCGCTGCTAAAATGGCCCACTCGCTGCAACCATTTGATCTTAAAATACCATACACTTTTATTAAACCTAGTATAAAATCTTTTTTGTAACTCGCAGGAATTGTGGAATGATGCAATCAATAACAAATCAACGTTAGGCCCATGGCGTCCTTCCTAAAGAACCATCTTTAATGAGGAGGTAATCATTGCAAGAATTAGTACGGGTAATACTTATAAAATCCACTCCTACATGTTAAAGATCGAAGACCCACCTGAGTGCGTTTCTTGCAATGAACCCTTCACTGTGAAGCACTTTCTGATAGATCATTTTCTATCTCAAACCTACACGCGATTCTTGCTACAATGTTTTGCACACGTAGGAACTTTTTCACACGGTCAATCTTTTTTATATTAAGTTTCTTGAAGGAACTTAACAGTTATTCAGAAATTTAGATTTTTTGCAGTTCTGTTTCTTTTGAGTATTTCGTACAATCAATCTCACTAATTTATTTTTTATTATCTTGTTACACTTTACAAAGAACAATTACGTCCCCTTTGATCTGGAATCCTCATATATTTCCACTATATCGTCGTTGTGGTTTTTTTTATACTTATCGCTCATTGATAACAAACATTGATGATTGTTCTTTTGTATAATATTACCCTTTTATGGCGCTATATAGCCCGACAGTACTGGTGCGCCGTAAAATTTAAAATCAATCATATAGTCAATCAAAGGATGATTAGATAATGTTTGTTAAATCACTCACAAGACGTTCGAGGTTATCTATAGGCAGAAAGTTACTTACAACTGTTGTTTACCATCCGAGAAGAGAAGACTCCAGCGAAGCAGTCCTCTTCGCCTAAAATTGTAAACTCGTTTATGGAATAAGACTTTGCTACCTCTTCGTCGCTCATCCACATAAGGTAAAATGTCGGCCTTTGCATTCTTTCTCTGCTCCAGAAGTCACCAACTAGGATAGGTGATCACGATGATGTGATAGTGTTGTTCATCAAGTATGGGAACCGTGGCGTGAGTAGCGGTGGTTACGCTTGTCGCTACTATCGGACTGCCCGTTTCTCGTTCTTGGCCTCTCAATTCAAATAGTTTCTATTTCACTTATAACTAGGTATTTTGAAGTTCTGGATATGGTAGCTTGAACGCTTAACTCTAAGTAGGTTATAGATAATAAAGGTCTTGGACCCAGTGTCATAATTTGTCTGGTGGCATAAAAAAGAATATATCGCCACTACACTACACCAGTTCATTGGAGATTTTGCCCAGCCCATGTCTGTACAACTTTTATGCTGCGCTTGGTAATATCTTTGTTTGCTTGTTCGATTTGCCTGTCCATCCAGACAATCAACGTAATTCCTGATGGGTTTTTTGCAGTATAAATATGCTCAAAAAATAATACAAGCCTCCATTCATGTAAAGACTGTGTACTACATCGCTATCACCAGGAAAGATCAGCATCACGCTCACTGAACCAAATTATCTGATCGATCTCGATACACTTACTCCCGTCTTTAGGTTTGCCGACAATAACGACTTGGTGTTGAGCGAAGCGTACTCCACGATAATGTTTACTTTGGGATATATGGCGCTCACTATTAATCGTCGCACTGGCAGAACAAAAATGTTATATTCAAAAACGACATCACAATAATCGGCCCGAAAACAATCATTCAATGAACATATGAACCGAGGGCATGGTATTTGTGACTCGTGCTGAGCATGCTGATCGGCGTGTTTGAAGACCGTGTTATTTCCAAATCAACTAATATCAAGCAACCTGACGCCTTTGGCATCACTCCCGTCTTGCTAGTACAACACGATGACGGGTTAGAGGTACATCTCTGCAGGTGAACCAACACACCGATTACCCCTTCTGCTCAATAAACTGTCATGTAATGCTAATTTAGGGGAATTATGATGCTGTTATATCAAAAGCACCAGTGCCCACAAGATTTGCTTATGAAACGTTCTGCGAGGCTGGAACCTCCTACGGGCAGAGACTGAACAGCGGTGCACTCTCTACAAAAAGTACAAGCGCGCAGAACAAGTGGTGGATGGTGTTGACACTACACAGAGAAATGTGTCTAAGGACACTGGTTTGGCTGGAAGTTTTATCAGCTAGTGTCTTTCCTTGAAAGCCAAGAAGTATGATGTTTTGGCCGAATCCAAGCTCAACACAATCGCAGACTACGTGTCTAAGGCACTACGCGATGACGCCATCTCCTCTTTGAAGTAGAAAATTACACAGCCTTGAAGAGCCCATGAGCCGCGGCAAACCCCATATACACGAGCATAGACAAATTCATAATAGGTTGTTTGTCGAAGAGACGAAACGGTCGAAACGACAGATTTCTTACTCGAGGACTCATCCCAACACACTTCCAGAATACAAAGTGGTGTTGTAATAACAGATTTAGTCTGCTATTTTAATAAATTTAAAACAATGATAGCCGTCTCACGCTCCGTCGCCACAATTTGATATGGTCAACACATCCGCTGTAGAAAGTCGAGATCTACCAATGCGACTATCATAGTCATTCTGACGGCCGGCTTTGATGCATAGATGCTAAACTCGATGACAAGCAAAGCTGCCGTAATCAAAGACATTGAAAAGCTCTTTGGAAAAATAAATTTAATGATCTTTGGGCTCACTGCCTGTTTTACTCTTTATGTTGCACTGCTTGACAGTACTATCTGAAAGGACAGTTCGCATGTGTCCTATACAAGTAAAAAACTATTGTCAAGTGCCTGTGCGAGGTCGGAACAACAGTCACTGACCCAATCTCCAAGCAAACCAACTAATTAATGTCTCCACCACACAATCATTTATAAAGATAACGACGGTTATTGACATACTAACGAACAACAAAACTGTGGATGTGCATGGTTGCTGTTATCAGACAAGATCACATACTAGGCATTCGGGCACCGATGACAAGTGCAAACCGTCAGCGGTTATTTGGAAAATAATGTACATCTAGTGTCATTACATTTAAAGCTAGCGAAACAAATGTTTGGTCATAAATAATAAAGAGATAAAGTCTACGGAAACTCTTTTAAGTTCTAATAGTGCAAAAGCAATTTAATGACGCCTATATAAATTGCTAGTTACTTGATTCGTTCCTAATACGTATGTTCGGAACATGTTGAAGACAAATGTATATCTGATAAACTGATATGTAAAGACCAAACAGTAAAATATTTCCTACAAATTACCAAATAAGCCATCCAATTTACCAAAGCATTTTTGCATGCACAAATTGTTTTAAAGTATCAAATTTCACAGCACTACGTGAAAGGAATGAAAACTTAAGATCATGAAATCTAAATAATGAAATTTAAAAATAAATGCATAGTCAAATATCTGTATTTAACCTGGCTGATTAAAGAAATTTTCATCCATATCATCTACTCTTCGAATTTACACATCGATTTGTTTTCCAATTATTAGAGAAAATCGAAGGATAGCGACATATCGGCGGAGAATTATTTTTTAGGATTTGTCATCAGCCAATCATCGTTGATGACACTTATTGTCTAATATTCTCAAATATTAGAAAATCAGTTTAATATTTAAAAATGTGTTATATTCTTATGCATTTATTTTTCATATTAGAAAACACCTTTGATAGGAGACAATAAGACATTGAAATGATAAAATGCAACGGATGGTAAAATATTTGTTGTGTCAGCTGTTATAACTCCACGTGTCTGCCTTGAGTGCCAGTCTGTTTCCCTATCCCTTGCAATAGAAAATATTTATGGTACGGCATTTCCTTGTAAGTCATTATTATCTTGCTTAAGGTCTGTCACGGAATTGTATAAATCCCTTTATTTATTAAATACATGTACACGGGTTTCGTTTCTTGTGTACAACGATGCCCGAGGGTGATTTATGTATATTGTACAATATTTCGAAACAGTGAGTTCGGTTCATCCTATGCTGCACGTGCGAAGTGCTTTCGATAGGAAAAACCGATTTTTTCCAGCGCACAGACGATGTAGGCTACATCCTCTGTGTATAAATGCCTCACCGTAAGACGATATCTTTACATTACGGAACGTCTTGTCAGTAAGCAATCTACTTAGGGACTTGCACATCTTCAGCTGTAGAGGTATATAAGTTACTTATTAATTTTTTATGTATATTATTTCTTATGTATATTGTAAGTTATAGCTATGTACGTACTTTCTTGTTTATTTTTGTATGTTTTCAATGTAGCTTTGGCTTGCGTAGTATAACGCAAATATTTTCTATCCTTATTTTGTGACTTAGCAAGAGATTTATATTAACAATATAAAGTTGCATTTTATTAAGAAACGTTTAGTACCATAGGAATTTTATCGGACACAGGTTCACTTCTGAACCTGTTTATTGTTTTGTAATGTTGTACCGATGATGTAATTTGTATAACTTACCGTATATAACGTCATTACGTGTTATCGTATATGCCCGTGTCATGTATAGTACACGGTGTTAGATGTATTTTCAGCCGATCAGAGTGAACGTATCAGCTGTAGAGCTGATCGGAGTGATCCATGCTGATCGTAGTCGTCGTGGTACCAGCTATAGAGCTAACCATAGAAATTAACCACAGCAACCGTAGAGCTGAGTGAACAGTGTTGCTGGTCGAGTAGCAAGTGATTGCGCGTTGCTGACCGGATTGGTGGGCGCTGATTGCTTGATCGACCAAGGAACTGAATGGTGGTCGGTGACTACCTATAATGATGCTTGCTTGATTGACCAGTGTGACTGGTAACCAAGTGTGATATTGACGGGAGTGTTTTGTGTTACTCCATGCATATAATCTTTTAGCCGTGGGCTAATTTTGGCGTTTTGTTATACCCAATGTTTTGGGAGTGTAAAGATATTTTTGTATATCTGTCCAATCATTTCATCATTTTAGTAGTTGAGAAAAAAAATATCTCATTTTTCACTAGTTGAGTGAATACATCATTTTTACTATTGAGTAAAACACCCATTCTTTTCCTCGTGTGAAATTACTGTGAATTGTTCACCTTTGTCATTCTACTGTGTAAGGTCATTTATTTGTATTTATATTTGTTGCATTTTTAGGTTCGTGCGTATTATGTTAACTTGTCCAATATTTGGATCTTATACACGCACATATTAATCAATATTCTTTTCTCATTCAAGTCATACATCAATAAACATTGTATTTGTATCACCATCAAAAGTGTTCTGTTGTACGTCCGAAATCCCAACTCAGTTATCTTGTTACAAGGTCTAAGGCTGGTAACCAAAGAATTGAAATGTTTATTTCTGTAAACTGAAAGGACATTAGTCTTACGACCAGTCATTTCCATTTTTTAGGGAATAATGCAGTTTTTATGGGACGGGCAACTGTACAGACCATGGATAGTAATGCAGTCTTATGGGACTATAATCTGCACTGACCGTGGAAAATAATGAATGTCTACTATCACAAACTGCATGCAAATATGATCATTTGAGTTAATTTGGAGATGTCCAGTAACAGATAATTGCATACATATCTTTATTTGTATTAAAAAAATCCTGAGATAATGCTACAAAGAGGATATTATGCAAACTTACACCGGTAGCTCAGTACGATCATTTGAGCTGTTCTTGCTATCGGACATAGCTCGATCATCGCAGATCATCTAGAATATATTCGGTGGAATTGTACAGCTCTAAAAGGAAGAAATCGTCGGAAAACAGAACTCGGTCACACGCTAACAAGGCAGGACAGAACTATATAAAAATCATTAGATCTTTATAGAATTACCTGTGTACCTCCAGTCAAAGAAGGTTCTATAAGGAGTTCATACTCAAAAAGAAACCTAAGAAGACGAAGTCAGATCAGATGAGTACCCGTAATGAATCATATGATGGCTTATGGTCTGTTTATGATGTCATTTAGTAATCAAGGTATTTGTACCTGTTATGGGGCTACTGTGTCATTTCTGGTGTGATTTTCAGATCATAGGTGGAAAGTCCCGAACCTGTTCCGATTTTAGCTGATTAGGAATAAGCATATGTTAATCTCTTAATCTGCATTATAATTTGACATCAAGACTTTTTTAAACGCAGTAAAATGTGTAATCTTTCATTGATGACGCCCATTTTACATTTTAAATCAAACATGGTGCATTTTATTTTAAATATTGCAAGGTGAGAAGTAATAAGCGAAACGCTATGGCAATATGTACGATTCTTTAAACAGTTAAGATTCGCTTTGCACTGAAAATGAGTACTGTTCAAGAAACACCTATAAAGAAACAAGTTTACATACCTATGCATTTATCAGTCATTTAACAGTCGTACTGACCAACACACCCACAACAAGCAACACCCCTCCCCCTCCTGCGTTCCCAAGGCGGGATATTATATGTAAAATAGGTCTGATGCGCCTTCCTGAATGTCGTAAAGGGCAAAAATTGAAAGCAAGAGTCAATGGAGTCGCGGTGGCTTAGCATTTATTGTGCTGGATTTGCGCCCAAAAGCCGGCCTGGGGTTCAGTTTCTACCGTCGGATCATCCGACAACGCCTTCCGTGCTAATTCCTTTGGCACGCGGAGAGCTACAGTAGTTGGGCAGACAATTGCTATTGCTGGAGATGGTGTATGTGACAATCCTGGCCACAGTGCAAAGTTTGGAGTCCACGGTGTACTATAGGTTAATTTGGGCCAAATCCTGGATATTGAATTGGTACAGGTAATTTTCGTGCTTGTTTACTAGAGGGAAGTGAAAATAGTTATATATCTCAATATTCTGTTAAATTCTTCAACCCTTCTACAGTGAAAATATTCTTGTACTGGTAAGAATGCATTGGTAAGACACTTGTGCAAGAAATTAGCATACTTTTCAAACTTGCTTCTGCAAAAGTCTATGTATTTTCTCTGCAAATAAACAGTTTGGTAAATATATTTACGCTATGTATATGTGACATCATTTCAATACATACAAGCAATACATGTCACATCTGCTCAACACATTTATGCCTTTTTCAGGACGATGAAGTGAAGAGCAGTATGCGAAAGAAGAGAGACTTTCTAGAGCGATTGAAAAGCTGGTGTGCAGGTGGACACTAATATCAATGACAGAAATGTCTTGGATGACTCAAATAGAACATGACAGCCACTCATCATTTTGATGTGTGGCATGTTGCCAACGGTATGTACATATTGTGCTTTTTACTAAACTGAATGATATCATTTCACAAAAATCCATGGACCAAAATAAGCATCTGTTAGTACGTATAGTGATATAATCTGTGTAGGTATAAAGTTATATTATTTAAAGTTTGACAGTTATAACTAGAAATACAGTTAGCCACATACTCCCACATTAATACGAGATTTAATTGCCCCCACCCCACCCCTACATACAAATATACACACACAAAGTTACACGCTCAGTGTAACAGCCAAAAACATTTTGCAGGGACAAAACAATTTTGAACTTTTATTTCCAAGTGTGAAGAAGAAACTAGAATTGATTGCCAGAGACTAAAAATGTGAGAATGTGAACAAAGCATTCGGAGCATTTCGAATCACATGTACGTGTGTGCAGCTTCAACTGAACCAGGTAATAGTGACTCCGAGTATTGTCTCGTGGCTGTCTGTAGCTAACCATATCCACAACAGGCATACACGTGCGAATCGTCTATTTCCAAGTTGTCTGCACGATATTCTACACGAAGACAATGCACGTTACATCTGGTATGAATTGCATTTCATACTAAACTATATAACTTAAAGAATGTTAAAATAGTATGTTTATTTCTGAAGAGTACTAAAAAGACCTCTCTTTAGTAAATTCTAAAGAGCATTTCATTGAACCTATCTTGTAGTTTTAAAAAGATTTTTATTGGTATTTTTGTGAAACGATCTTTGTCTCTTGCCAAATAACAAAACGCTGAATACCGTTGAATAACTGGCATGTCGAAAATGTACACGGGCTAAACATCTGGATACACCAGGTCTAGGCTGACTAGAAAATGTTGTTTTTTATTTAAATTTTAATACCCATTGATGAAAGTAAAACTTCACACCCATTGGCTGGAACTCCCGCTTGATCGTTTCATGTTTAAACAAAAATTGTCATAATTCATTCCTACGGACGATAATTTAGTCTCTTTCTTTCTTTCCCCACTTGCACAAACGTTTCTTACAACAAAACAAAACAAAACACTCTTTGTTTATTGCTTAGCGCCATACACGTATATAGCGCTTATGACAATCGCTTTTGAAAACACGCTTACCATATTGAAGTACTTGGCCGCCTTTTGCATCAGCCATTACGGTCCATTCAAAACAGCATATATTCCATTCAGCATCATAGGGTGGTCCCAATCCCAAACGAGGCTGAGTACCAATGAGCCCATACGTTTCCTGAATATGTAAGCGACCCAGCATGGAAGTGCAATTTTTCATAAAGATCAAGTTCCTGACGTTTTTCATTGGTCTTTATTTTTCTTGATATTTCTATTAGTAAATTCCTCTTCTCCAATTAAATGGATTTACTTCAAAATTCAAGCAATTTTCCAAGACTGCTGAGCATTTTGAAGTACATTGCCAATCCCGTTTGAGCTAATTGCACATTCATGCACTTTCCACAAAAATTGAAGCACTTTTCAAGATCGTGACTAGTAAATCACAAAAAACAGAACAATAAGATCATCTCCAGTTTTGATATTAGAACAAACTAAAATCTGGAAATTTAAAGTTATAATTCCGTAGATATCCGCTCTAAAACAGACCAGTTTTAACGCCTGCTGTTGTGAGTCAACGAAGTCTCTTCAATAAAGACTCGTTATATATATATATAT
>JAECUM010007242.1:0-84031 GCA_016617855.1 Megalonaias nervosa | reverse complement strand
ACTGTTCCCCCTGGAGTTATAAAAAGTCCATTTCTGACACAGGAATGAGAGGTTATCGGAGCCATCACAGGTAAACATAGATCCTGTACTCATCAATCACATCATAAATATACATTAAGTAGAAATTTAAAACAGTCCAAAGAAAACTAGATGATGCATTGGAGAGGGGCAATCATAGCTATTTTGCATGTCCTATTCCTCAATTT
Source organism: Megalonaias nervosa (assembly GCA_016617855.1). Lineage (NCBI taxonomy): Eukaryota > Metazoa > Mollusca > Bivalvia > Unionida > Unionidae > Megalonaias > Megalonaias nervosa. Next base: position 83,825 of record JAECUM010007242.1, on the reverse strand, counting down.
CTGGATTTGTTTCATTATTAGAACCAATGATGGGAAGGCACATATCCCCTCTCAGCTGACTAAATGGGCATTAATAACCCATGCCCCTGGGTCAGTGAATGAAAATACAATGGTGGGCAGTTTGTTTTACCACCTCATTGCAAATAGATCAAACATTGGTCGACCCCACAGAGCACAAACTCTTTGAAAGATGAACAGGTGGAGTTCTCTACAGCTTAACTGTTGAACATTATAAGAACAGTTTTCAATTCTATGCACTCCATCCTGGTGCAGGAGGCATGGAGTATAGCCATCATTATAAGAACAGTCTTCAATTCTATGCACTCCATCCAGGTGCAGGAGGCATGGAGTATAGCCATCATTATAAGAACAGTCTTCAATTCTATGCACTCCATCCTGAAGCATGAGGCATGGAGTATAACCATCATTATAAGAACAGTCTTCAATTCTATGCACTCCATCCTGGTGCAGGAGGCATGGAGTATAGCCATCATTATAAGAACAGTCTTCAATTCTATGCACTCCATCCTGGTGCAGGAGGCATGGAGTATAGCCATCATTATAAGAACAGTCTTCAATTCTATGCACTCCATCCAGGTGCAGGAGGCATGGAGTATAGCCATCATTATAAGAACAGTCTTCAATTCTATGCACTCCATCCTGGTGCAGGAGGCATGGAGTATAGTCATCATTATAAGAACAGTCTTCAATTCTATGCACTCCATCCTGGTGCAGGAGGCATCGAGTATAGCCATCATTATAAGAACAGTCTTCAATTCTATGCACTCCATCCTGGTGCAGGAGGCATCGAGTATAGCCATCATTATAAGAACAGTCTTCAATTCTATGCACTCCATCCTGGTGCAGGAGGCATAGAGTATAGCCATCATTATAAGAACAGTCTTCAATTCTATGCACTCCATCCTGGTGCAGGAGGCATGGAGTATAGCCATCATTATAAGAACAGTCTTCAATTCTATGCACTCCATCCAGGTGCAGGAGGCATGGAGTATAGCCATCATTATAAGAACAGTCTTCAATTCTATGCACTCCATCCTGGTGCAGGAGGCATGGAGTATAGTCATCATTATAAGAACAGTCTTCAATTCTATGCACTCCATCCTGGTGCAGGAGGCATCGAGTATAGCCATCATTATAAGAACAGTCTTCAATTCTATGCACTCCATCCTGGTGCAGGAGGCATCGAGTATAGCCATCATTATAAGAACAGTCTTCAATTCTATGCACTCCATCCTGGTGCAGGAGGCATGGAGTATAGCCATCATTATAAGAACAGTCTTCAATTCTATGCACTCCATCCAGGTGCAGGAGGCATGGAGTATAGCCATCATTATAAGAACAGTCTTCAATTCTATGCACTCCATCCTGGTGCAGGAGGCATAGAGTATAGCCATCCTTTTAAATAGTGATGTGAAGACCCTAACTTGCAGCATCCACTTGCCACTGACTGTCACAGAGTCCGGAAGTGCACCCCCAACCTGACAAACAGGCATCTATATGGATTATGATTTTCTGCTGGCTTTAGCCTTTAAGTCCCTGATCTTCTGGGTAGCTTTAGCACTATAGGCAAAAGACAGTCATGTGTACTTTAGCCAAATACATGAGCTGATATGGATCAATGACAATTATGGCTAATTAGAGACATGGATAATTTCATGTGTTCAGTAGCCTGTTAGAAATACAATATCTTGCCTTGCCTGAATATAACAGTGGTAGCAAATTAAAGCTAAACAGTGACTGTAAAAACATGTTCTGGAAATGTCCAATCCAATACGTTTCAGCTGATAACTGTTAAAAATAACTTTAAATTTTTTTAAAATTATAATTTTTATAATTTTGATTTTGGAGTCCATGTGCTACCATGTTATATCTGGAATCACGTAACATGTATAGCAAAGCGCGATATAATGGAGGAGAGCTGTATTAAAGTGACTGGGTAATGTATCTGACGGAAAAAAAAACATGCAGCCAACCAACACTCAACTACAGCAAAGAGATGTTACTCCATCTGGTACCTACCCATTCTGCATCTTATTTGATCCACCTAATTTTATTTCATTTTAATTATTTATTATTAATTTTGGAAAATATATATGAAATATTTGTTAAATTATACTTGGAAAAGTGATATGATTTTATTCGTATTTAATGTTTTGTATTTCATCAGATAAATTCCATAAGTTTGTGGAAACATTCAACCAGTTTTAACAACAAATTCATGGACTTTATATGGATAAAACTAACATTTTTAAAAATTCAAGCAGTTTTCAAAGCAATCCCTCAAACTCAAGGCCGAACAAACCATATACCAACTTTAATTTCAATTTATGTGGTCCTTCTGTGTTACTGAGTATAAATAAATTCATAGGCAAAGTTTTAAGTCAAACAGGGGCCATAATACTAAAAAAACATTGTTTAGAAAACAGTAAAAACTTAACTTTACCTACGTATTATAAATTAAAGCTGCATATCAAATTTAATTTCAATAAATGAAGTCCTTCAAAAGTTACTAAGCAGAAACAAAATTGCAAAATTTTAAGTTACACAAGGGTCACACCTTCATAGTATGTTGTCAAAATATGATATAAATCAAACCTGACCCAGGTCTTCTACATGTAAAACCTCATACAAAATATCATTTTCAATCCATGATGTTCTTCAAAGGTAACTGGAAGGAGATATAATTGAAGGGCAAAGTTCAAAGTCAAACAAAGGTTATAATTCCATCAAACTTTCCCTGAAAATGATAAATATCAAACTTGAAGTAGGTCTTTTGAAATATAAAAACTCCTATCAAATTTGGTTTGAATACATTATGTCCTCCAAAAGGTGTGTGTGTGTGTGTGTGTGTGTGTGTGTGTGTTTTGGGGACTTCAAAACTATTATACTGACCTGTTTGTATAGCAGATATAGCAATGAGTCAGTGTGGACACTAAGACAATGTCCTCCATACTGTCTATCTGAACCACAGCAGATTCTAGCTTCAAGATGGTCTCAGATGGTGCTGTGAACAGTTTTTTGGCCTGAAGAATAAAAGTTGTACATAAGCATCGATTTATCAGTGCTATTTTGGAGAATAAATCCAACATATAGCTGAAACCATACCAAGTATATTAAAATGTGAAAAGATAACACCGAAAGATGTCAAAACAAGAGGTCCAAGTAAGCAACAAACAACACTAGGAATCTTAGCAAAACATTACTGTTGCTAGGCTCCCACTCCCAACCCAAAGATTTAATCCAAGGATATATAGTTAGAAACAACAACTTCTACAGCTATAATGAAATACTAGCATAGATGTGTTTGCTGTAGTGATCACCAGAATCACCTATGGTGATAAAAATTCTCAGATGGCAAATCATTGTAATCAAAACAACACATCTTGAGACTGAAAATTTAGAAGCTTGCACTGTTGTATGCAGATTTTTACCTTGAAGTCACTGAAATGTGATAGTGTAATGTATTTTTGGATATTGTGTAAATGATGTAAGTGATGACATTTCTTCACAAAGAAATACATTATCCAATCAATAAATCAAATATTTATCAGTCGGAGAATAAAACTTTCACAGAAATATTGGAATTACAAAAAAATACAAATAAACAATGTGTAATTACAAAAGCTGAACAGATGCCAGATCCTAAATAGAACATTCCATTCCTTTTCTGGATAACCTCATTTAATGATATATCAGCATTCTTCAGGAAAAACCATTTAAACATACATGGTACCCAGGGAATGCAGTTTTTAAAAAAATATATGCCAGGGTACTTTGATTTCACAGAGTTCAAATTAAAATGATAAGAAAATTCTATATTGCATCTATGGATGAGTCTTTCACATTAAATTTGCCTTCCCTGGGTCCCACATATGTTTTACTGGAAAAGCCCTGATTACTTTGGAAATTCAAATACCAACCTATGTATTGTACCAGTACTAGTGAGTAACAGCTTCTTTTCAATAGGTATGTTAGTTTCTTTTAATTATCAGAACAATTTCTAAACAAAATCTATATCAAAGAATATAATACAAAATCCAAGTCACCTTGAATGTTGACACAAACACAACTGAGACCTTCCCACTGTTGTCTCCTACATACATCCTACTCACTCCATCCCATTTTAATGCCGTCACTGTGTTGCCAGCATGATCAGATGTCTGACAGAGTTGATCAGGTTTTTTCATTTTCTCAAGGTTCAACTCAATAACATACACCAAACCTGAGCTATGATAAAGAGGAAAAAGAACTTGAAAGATACTTACATGCATGTACAGGGCTTGCAAAGTTGTCTTTTACAAGAGATTTGAAAATCACTAAATACTGTTACAGTTTTGTTTTTAAATATTGCGGACAATGGATATTTACATTATTTATGAGTATGTGGAATATATTTTACAATATCCAGCCAGAATGGTTGAATGAAAATGAAAACAAAATATAAACTCGACTCAGAAAACAATTACAATTTATGCTGGTCACATGACCAACAATGATGTCATAAATCAAAATAATGTCATAATTAGCATTTGTTTGGACAATTTCTTAGAAAGTGAAATTAGAGAATTCAACTTTGAGATATAAAAGATTTTATATAAATGTAATATCATCATGAAATACATTAGAAAAGACAAACTTATATGTAGATATTTAAATAAAATAAATCAACCCCTATTTAGACATATTCTGACTTCATCATCATCATCATCATCAATCCCTTAACCCAAGAGGTCATTGGGGCACCACAGATGACTTTGCAGCCAATTCTCTCCATCTTTCCCTATTCTCTACTTCCCTTTGGGAATCTCCAAATCCCATGCCTGTCCACTCCTTAATGTTGTCTTCCCACCTCTTTTTCTGTCTGCCTCTTCTTCTGCACCCTCGCACTGTGCTTTGCAAGATTGTTTTTGCCAGTCCAGATAATGTTGAGACATGACTGTACCACTTCAGTTTGCGCTTTTTTACAGTGGTCAAGAGGTCTTCATAGGATCCAATGACTCACTGGATCCTGTTGTGGACTTCGTTGGTTACATGGTCAATGTATGAGATGCCCAAGATCTTGTGGTAGCATCTCATTTCAAAGGTCTCAATCGTTCTTTGTTGATCTGATGTGAGCATTTCATGTTTCACAAGCATACAGAAAGATAGATATGACAATCAAGCGCATCAGACTTATTTTGGAACCAAAAGCAATGTTGGTATCTTTCCATATTAGTCTCAACCTTGTTATTGTTGCTGTTGTCTGGGCAATCCTGCAAAGTAGTTCTGGTTTGGAGCCCTCGTCTGTGATAATTGATCCCAAGTACTTAAAGCTTGTGACTCTTTCCAGCTTCTGTCCACTGACCTTTATTTCTGCACTGATGCCACTGGTGCTATTTGTCATCAGTTTGTTTTTTTTCAGTGCTAATCTCCATACTGTACCAAGTCAGTCAGTTCTTTTTCATCCCCTGCTAAACCATCAATATCATCTGCGAAGCGATGGCTTGTGATTGTTCTTCCTCCGATGCTGACCATGATTTATTAATGACAATATTTCACCTCCACCTGAAAATGATCAAAAAGCCTAACCAACCAATAATCAGATTTGACCTTGAAAAATTGAAAGATCCAAAAGTCACAGAAGCCTTCCAAGCAATGATAGGTGGTAAATTTGCACCTTTGATAACCCTGGACAGCCACGACACCAACCTAGAGTCCTTAACAACCACATTCAACACAACTGTGACTAGCACAGCTAGCGAGATCATTGGTAAATATTGTCGAACAAAGAAACCTTGGGTCACGACAGATGTCCTTGACCTATGCGACAAAAGAAGAGAACTGAAATAGGGAAAAAGAGATAATGAAGAAGCTAGAAAATACAGAGAGATAAACAATATGATCAGGAAAAGCACGAAAAAGGCAAAGGAATCCTGGATAGAAAGACAATGCTGCAAAATCGAAGACAGTCTGAATAGAAATGACAGCAAAATGGCACATCAGCTGGTGAAAGATCTCACAACCCATAAACAAGGGAAAACTACCACAATCCAAGACAAATCAGGAAAATGCCTCACAAAAGATCAAGAGATCCTCAAGCAATGGACAGAATACTGCTCAGAATTGTACAATCATAAGACCCAAGGAGATCCAGCAGTACTAAACTTCCCTCAGGCAGAAGAAATTGATGACAACCCTATTCTTCATGAAGAAGTAGAAATTGCAGTTAGGTCACTAAAGAAAGGAAAGTCAGCTGGCATTGACAACATACCAGCAGAGCTCATTCAAGCAGAGGAGAAGAGATAGTCACAGTCCTAACAACAATCTGCAACAAGATATGGCAGACAGGAAATGGCCCACCACATGGACTCAATCCTTGGTCATCGTGCTCCCCAAGAAAGGAAACCTACAGTTGTGCCAAAACTATAGAACCATCAGTTTGATCAGTCACCCGAGCAAAGTCGTGCTGAAGATAATTCTCAACAGACTAATGCATCAAGCAGAGAAAATTATTGCTGAAAAGCAGGCAGGCTTCTGAGCGGGAAGGAGCACCACAGAACAAATCTTCAATCTCAGACTCCTTTGCGAGAAATACCTTCAGCACCAGCAGAATCTATACCATGTCTTTATAGATTTCAAAAAGGCCTCTGACAGGGTATGGCATGCAGCCTTATGGGCAACTATGAGGAAGTACAACTTCAGCTCAAACCTGGTGCTGGTTGTTGAGCACCTCTATGACAAAGCCACCAGTGCTGTCCTCATCAATGGCAGCAGAGGAGATTGGTTTCGAACAACAGTTGGAGTCAAACAGGGAAGTATACTGTCACCTACACTCTTCAACAGTTTCCTGGAAAGGATCATGGAGGATGCCTTGCATGACCATAAGGGCACTGTCAGCATCGGAGGAAGAACAATCACAAAAAGAACTGACTGACTTGATTGAACGCCTCGACACAACCTCCTCTACCACATATTTTTACTTACCTTACAGAAAATCCAACTAAGTTGTCATTTGGACTCAACTGTACCATAGTGACTGGTGATGTTTCCTGAATAAACAAAATAAAACAAGTGAACTCAAACACAGGACCATATTAAATATTAAAAGCAACTGTTGAGCACTGACTCTGATAAAGAATGGAATAACATTGTTCAAAATTTGTAAAAGATATTTTTTACTGGAGACATTGCCTAGAGAAAACAAAAATTTTGCTAGAAGTTGCCAACTTTAAAAAAAAATAACAACAGGTTTTGCAACCTTATTTTTTTATTAGCACAACACTTAGGTGCAAAAGGAAGCAATTATAACAAAGAGACGTTGTTGTATGTCAATGTCAATTAAATTAACTTGAAAAGGAATTAGGATTGAGAAAGATGCTATTATTCTCACTTTATAAAAGTTATAAGATGTACAAATGTTTTGACAGAAGTTTCAAGAATACACTGCCATACCAAATCCCTCACAATTTTGTTTTATATCAATATTTTGTATTAACTCAAAAAGAGTAGAGTATACCCATAATGAGAATAGATCTGAATCTGATATACAACAGTAATGCAATTTTAATTGCTAGATCTTGTCAAGTTTTCAGCATAAAAAATCTGGACAATCACAAGACACAAAGCATCTCGTCATGATCTGGATTTCATCATGTCAACAATTAAACATTATCTAGCAATCAAGATCGAATTATTATGATGATAATGTTTTTGTTATATACCTATCAATTTTCAGAAAATTTAATATATCACTATATTTAACTCAAAAACAAAAGAAATTGCATAATATTTCAACAGTTTTAATGTGAACATTATACTAAAATAAGAACCAAATTACAGAATGCTGATTTGAACAGGAATATCACAGTTTATGATGGAAGTGTGTGAAACAATACTCATTTTCTCTACTATCACTGTTAGTAACATAAATTTTTTGATGCAATAGGGCAGCGGATGTATACATGTGATATACAGTTATTGTGCAGTTCTCAAATTCTACATCATGGATGATTGCAATGGACATAAAGGTCTGAAAGTTTCTTAGGCCAGACAAAACTTAGTGTGAGAGGATCCAGTGGGGACATGGTATGGGAATGACAATATAATTCTGACTGTTATTTACAGCAGGATTGGACAAATTGTTGGAACTTGATGATACAGATTTGTTACTGAGAATATTAAAAATTTCCTGCTGTATCTCGTGAAGCTAAGCTTGTTCAGTTGTAACTGGGAAACACTGACAAAAAAGTAGTCCCAGCCCATATGAGATAATGGTGTAACTGGGAAACACTGACAAAAAAGTAGTCCCAGCCCATATGAGATAATGGTGATATGGATAAAAGAGTATTGTTTTCCGACTTCTATGAAAAGACAGTGAAATTCTGTCTCTTTCTTGAGTAAAAAAAATTGTTAAGTGTATCATAAAATAAATTCTTTACCTTCTCTCCAAATACTAGCTGTAAGTGCTTCAGATTTTCTCTGCTGAAGACGTACACCCCACCTGTGTTGGATCCCAGAGCAATATGCTTCTTTGACACTGACAGACATGTGTACTGAAAATTCAAACAAAACACTACCTCACATTAATGCCTGGATTTTTCTGAAAATTACTTCAAAGTCTCATCAGCAAGTACACAGCATCTGAAATAACTTTTCGAGTCTTGAAAATAAATTGAAGACAGATTAATGCATTTTGTTATTTATTTCTTTATTTATTCAATGTGTATGCACTCAAAAACAAATATAGTCAACACCCTCTGACCAAAATAGATGCATGAATTGGAAAGGGAAATCTCAGATATAATTAATAAATTAAAGAAAAAAATTTTAAATAACTCCTGCAAAAAAAATACCTTTAGTCTGGCAGATCTTTTCACAGGGAGAAGCAAGTCATCTAGTATGGTGGATTCCACCAACATATGACTCCATGCAGGAGTTGTTGTCATTTCTTGTTCCATTAGGCTAACTGGATAATCCTAGTGAAGTTGTCCAAATCTGAAATTACCAACAGACCCTACATGAATGAAACTTAATCAGCATTCTTGACTGAAACAGCGAAAATTATATTTATCTGAAAACTGTTGCCTTCATCTCATTATGTAAAAGACATCTCTCCTGAATTTATAGGTTACTGCATTTGTATGGGAAAATATGAACTAGTTTTTTTCTGCAAAATACTGCATGACCTTGCAGAGTGCAGTATTTTGCAGAAAACACTAATTCATATTTTCCCATACAAATGCAGTAAAAATCGAAATTTAGTCATATTGTGAATGAATGCGCATGGATTTTGTTTCTATGTTGATACAACTCAATTCTGCTTTTCTTATTATGAAGGACTGGATTATTGGGTCAATTCAGTGAAATAAGGTGAATGGATTGCAGCTGGAAATGTAGGCTACTCAAAATTCCAGTATAGCTTTTGTTTGTATCAGGGTTTGCTTGACATGTTGGTCAGATTTGAAGAACTAACTATGAAAGTACAATTTGCGGAAATTCAAGAAGCATAAATGTAAGTATATTTATTACCATTCTTATTACCAGCTAAAGAAAATATGCTTATACCCTGTCATTTGCATCTTGCTGTGGGAGGGATCCCAGCTATGACCTGTATCATACAATGTCATCTTCGCTTAAACCTAACATTGTATCAAAATAGTTACACGGAGAAAATTGAAAAGCAGCTGTTGTGTGATACTTCATTTACCCAGAGGAAATACAGTAGAACCTGTCATGAGCGACCTCTGCTATGAGCGACCACCTGTCATGAACGACCACAATCGTAATGCACGGATCGATTTTATTATATGAACGCTCTGTAATGAGCGACCACCTGCTGAACGCGACCAGCGACCGCGATTTCTTGGCAAAATATGCATTTCAACACTGCTATGAACGACCGCATCGCAAAAAACAGAGATCAACACCATTGACCTTGACTTAATCCTTTGTAAACACGAGAGCTCAGGATGCATGTAGTATGCAAACAAAGTGCACATTAAATAACACTAAACAACCATAAGGCAAGATAAACACCACTAACCGTCATTTAATCCTTTGTATCAACGACCGCATAAATAGTAAAGATTGTTCAAATACAGTATTTAAAAAAAAAAAAAATTGGCTACCTACCAGTTGTGTGAAATTTACAAGTCCGGCATATGGTGTCATTTGTAAATTGCAGTAAACCAGACTAAAGTACATGTCACTAACCGCCATTGTAGTGACGAAGTCATGTGAATTGCCAGTAAGATTAACCATTTTTTATCAAAGGGAGTAATGACGGACATACGCGGTCAATTTAGAGGTTTGTATTTTTTCTTTATCTTTGTGAAAACCCACACATTGCCGGTAGTCCTAATGTCCCAGTGATAAATCTTTTGAAAGGGCTTCAGTGTAGGGTTGAGTACATCATTTGTCTTTCCAGTTAATCTGTAATGCCTGCGGGTGAATGAGGTCTTTGTCTTTAACACTAGTAAGTGAGAATCGTTTCCGGATTTTTTTTTTTTTTTTAACAGTGTTTCACCAAGCCACCATTTGTTTACCCAGGTGCAGATGGTCGCAACCTTTGTTTATCAAGCTATAACGCTGGTGATTTAAACTTCGTCTCAAAAAAATGTATTGTTTCTTGATGAGTTAATTATTTTGGGGGGTTTCATTCATTGGTAAATAATATATATTTATTCCACATTTCCCCAAATCCTGATCAAAATCGAAATACATCTAGTCGTTATTACATCAACACTAATAACAATGGCAGAACCTCCGATGAAAAAAAGAAAACTCCTAACACTGGAAGAAAGATTTAATGTAATTGAAAGAAGTGAAAAAGGGGAGACAGCTCGCAAAATAGCAGCCAGCTTAAACGTCAGTAAAACGCAGATTCAGAATGTTATCAAAGACGAGGAGTCCATTAGAAACGAATGGCAGAAAGGTGCACAAGCACAGAGGAAATATGCCACAGCACGACGGACATTGTATGGAGATCTAAACGAGCGAGTATGGGAGTGGTTTTGTGTTTCAAGGAGTAAAAACGTACCAGTAAGTGGAAAGCTGATTCAGGAAAAAGCAATTATTGTCTCAGTAGAACTGAATTATGATGACTTTACTGCATCAAACGGATGGCTGGAGAGCTTCAAAAATAGATACAATATCACAGCAAGTGTGCTCAGTGGAGAATCAGCTGATGTGAATTTACAGACAGTTGATGACTGGAAAAAAAGACTACCAGCCATCATATACATGTGCTAATACATATACATATTCAGGTGATGTTCAAATATAAATTTGATTCACATTGTTTGATAGATGTACACTGTATATCTTTATTATGTAAAGTTATTTTGAGAGGAATGCATGCAATATTTAACAAGATTTATGAATAAAGGATATGATACATGTACAGTGAGTATGGGTATTTTTTTCTTCAGTGCTAACTACTGACCCTGGAAACCAGTCCATTTTCACACACCTGTTATGAGAGACCACCTGTCTTGAGAGACCACTTTTGGTTGGCAGAGGGGGCGGTCTCTCAAGACAGGTTTCACTGTAATACTTTTTTGTCATCTTGGATTACTGGATCTGAGGCTCTTAGTTTCCCACCAAAACCTTCACTTGCATTTTTTTCTACTATTTTGACAGACTTGTAAAATGGTACATCTCTCATACACATGCAATAGCCTTTGGCCTCAATATGCTTTTCTATGCTCTATTTTTTGTAGACCCAAGAGAGCAATCGCCATAGTCTTACCCATTCTATTTGTGAAAAGCTTTTTCAATGATCAGAACAGTATTTTCAATCTCTGCATCTCTCATGTTTGTTGCTGATATTGCGAATATCATGTTCATTCATTTGCTTCTTTGAAAGTTTTGTTTCTGGCTCAGTGAACTCATCCACATCATTAACTTTATCATCTATACTTTCAAATGGACAAAACAACTGCTTTAGTTCATTCAAAAACAAATTTAATCAACCAAAACCTAAAGCGTCTACTATACAAGTGTACATGGTTTGTTTACAAAGTAGTTCCTAATACACTATACTACCTTTAGGCACACGTCATGCATGTGCGTGCAATATGAAGCTGTTCAATATCATAAAATATTGCACAATTCTGATAATGTAAAGTTAACAGAGACAAAAATGAGCATATAATAATAATCTATATTGTTTTAATTATAGTATTAATCCATAGAGTTTAAGTCCAAGAGGCACTGAAAATGACTTCATTATTGCATTTTTCAGTCACATATGCTTTATTCATTACTCAAAACAGAACTTGTCACTTATTCTCTACATTACCTGATACTAAAAGTGAAACAGGACATTTCATACAAAACTGAACCTCTATTTCTAAAAGCATTGAATATATCAAAATACAGTTATCTCTCAACATGAAACTGCTGTGGTCAATTATTACTGTTCTTGTTACATACCAAACTGTGGTAAAGTGAGAATGGTTGAAGATTTGATGAATGTATGCACATTTTTTATTCAGACAAACAACATAGAATAATCCACCCTATATATAAAGTGAAACTCCTCAAAACTGATACTTCAGTATGTCCAAATTCCTTTTAGTCCCGAATGTTTCATTCTTTAAATCATAATTTTTTTTCCAAGTAAACCAAAACTCCTGAACTAATGAAACCAATTCTGATCACAACTTTCAATTTTACACTTTAAAAATATCATAAAAGTGAACCTCAATTCAAACTTGGAAATATATTTTAGCTGCAAATTCCTGACACATGCTAAAACAGAGTAATTACAATTGATAGGTACTGTAGTAGGCTGATCTGTGAGACAAAGACCCAGAAAATGCACAAAGGTTAATCAATACATGTGCACCAACACAGATTTGGGCTGACAATAGGCTAACCTTAAGTCTTTGCACCATACATGTATTAATATCTAATTGTTTGTAGGTAAGCCATTAATAAAGACTGTTTATCTGCTAATTATCAAATTGCAATGGATGCTATTCATTTGCATACCTAATCAATAGAAGCATACCTAATCAATAGAACATTATTTGCTTGTCTTTATATTAATATCAGGGCTTTATTAAACAGACATGTCACTTCTGATGCTTTGCTGACGTAGACAGACAAAATAGTATTCCAAAAAAGTTGCCGGCTTCCCTATTAATGTAGACAATGATAATGTCAGCGACAATGATGATGAGGATGATATTCCCTTGACTTGACTGGCTCAAGAATTATGATTGGAAGTTGACCCTGAGTGCGTATATAATTTTGATGATGATGTTCCTGTTGAAAATAATTCAGATGACCTGGAGAGTGAAATTTTGTTGCAGTTTCATGAAAGCAATTAGGATGATGATGAAAGCAATGAAATTAATGCTTACAATGTATGTTCTGAGCTATCTGGCAGTGATAAGACATACCCTGATCTTATAGAAATAGAGAGATTTAAAAATATCAATCTTGCCAAGATGACCGTTATTTACCTAAAGCACAAAAAATGGAGTCATTAACACCAGCCACATTAGTTAAAGAACAAGATAAGAAATAAAAGACCATGTTCCATGCCTTCTTCTAGCCAGGCTCTTGAACTGTGAACATTATGAATTATACTGATATTGAAAATATATTACACATATTCATAAAACCAGTGGATCATTAAAAGATGATGCAAAGATCAATAAAATGAATTTTAATTAAATTAAGCCTCTCATATATTTATACAAAATAAATAAGACAAAAATGTTATTAAAGTTTACATCAATTTTCTTTCGAATTAATCTATTATTGCACTCAGTGGTTTTCTTTGTCATTAGCTTTAAGTTACACTGGTTAGTATCGTGTAGGGTCTTAATAGTCAAGACAGTGGTTGGTACTAAGCACTGTACCATGCACTATTGGTTTTTCAAGACTAATCACCTTTACTGTAAGCAATTGATAACTGAAACAGTCTGACTGACAAAAACAGTGGATCTTTGCAGTCCATGATCATTATTTATATATCATTTGTACATTAATCTGACTTGGCAGATAGCATATACAAAGAGTGGTGAATCAAACTGTAAATTAAAGAGCAAATCAATTGGCACATTCGTAGCTGGTAACTGAGGATGGCAAGAGACAATAGGGAGAGGCAAGATAATGGGGAAGTACTGTATTCCTATTTCTTCTCTAGAAATAAGTAGTCTTTATTTTATACTGAAACAGTGTCATGGCAAGATTATACCCACATGAATCAAGTATTCTATTGTCATGTACACTCTGTTTATAGTTTTTTGCTGTGGTTTCTGATAGGGGCAATAAAGCTTAATTTGTCTACTACAAGCCAAGATGTGGATATTCAAAGTGACCACTAATATGCTGTGTTCATGATGGAGAATAGCATGGAGGGATTAATTTCCACTATATACTGCACAAATGCAAGTTATCAATATACAAGTATATTTCAAACTAGTTTTGTATTCATCTAATGAAAAGATGTAATTTTGCACCTGCTTTTATTACTCACTCACCCTGCCATCTTTTTTTTTTTTTTTGTACATGCATCATTTTCTTCAGCTAACTAACTTGGCTGGTTATAACACAGTTGGGTTCAATGGACCTCTAACCACTGTGCTATAGTGAGGTCACACTGTGTTATGGAAAATTTGCTGTTAAATGACTTTCAGCAATTGATATTATTGTATTTGCTGTAGAATAAAGTCTCTCTAGTTTTTGTATGTCAGGTTATTTTTATTTAAGAGCATTGATTGCTCTTAATATAAGGCTTTGTACTTTTTAATGTCTTTAAAACGGCATAACTGGTAGAACTTCTTTACTCCAAACTGGTGGAAGGGGAGGTTTGAGCTTCAGTGCTTGCAAATCCAATTTATTTCCTGTTTATTGTGAAATTTTGGGATCAATTATAGGGTCAACACTAATACTGTATGTTCACTTTCATTTTTGCAGCAATATTATCTTATTCAACTTTCACTATTTATTTATTGTGCATAAAGAAAGGTATCAAAATTGAGTCATTCAAATCTTTACAGAATGTTATCAAAGCTAGTGGCTTTATTAGACAGTTTCTTTTTTTTTTAAAGTTTTCAAAATAATCCCCGTGACATGCTTGAATTCTAATTTAAGTACCCAGTAATCTAAGATAATACCCACCTTCCCCCCAAAATTAAACAGTCAATCCCTATATCTCAATGATTTTTTTTTCAGTCCATGTTGCAAGTCCAAATTCATTGTTCACAAACAGTTTTATATCGTCTGGTTTTGTGACAACAAGAAACATTTTCATTCAGCATTGACAGTTTATTTTGAAACATCAATGCTAAAAAATAACAATGAAGCTTGGTTTCAAAGGCGCCAACCAGTGGCACAGGTGTTTATCCATTTAATTGTTTGCCAAGCATTAAGTATGTATCGGTCTTCATTAATTATACCATAAGCAACAGATGATGAAAAAACTGCATGTAAGCGGTACATGTTTGGTACATCAATCATGCTTTGAACAAAATCCTCCAGTAGGTTAATCATTAGAAACTATTGCCTTTCATATCCAAACACACCTGTTTACGAAAATCTCACAGTTGTATCATTAACACTTAACACTTACTCACCTAAAAATAGTGACATGCATCACAACAATATTTTACAAGCCAGTTATTTAGACTAAGCAAGCTCACAAACTGCCCAAAGCTAGGTTAGGACTGGAAGTTGGTGAATCCTGCATACGTACAAATACTACTATTAAGATGTAACTGACAAGTTAAAATATAAATATTTATTCCATATTTGTCAAAACTTGTTTTAAATAGTAAATACAGTAAAAATTATTAAGAGCGACCTCTGTTATGAGCGACCACCTGTCATTTCTGACCACAATCATAATGCACAGATCGATTTTATTATATAAACGCTGTCATGAGTGACCACCTGCTGAAAGCGACCAGCGACCACAATGTCTTGGCAAAATATGCATTTCGACACTGCTATGAATGACCACAATTGCAAAAATGGGGATAAACTCCAATGACCTTTGTTTAATCCAATGACAGCTTGTAAGTTCTAAAACAAAAAAAAACAACAATAAAAAAGGAGGCTGGCTACCGGTATCTGAAATTTAGTAGGTATGCATTTAGTGTTTCACATTTTCTATTGTAAACCAGACTAAAAGTACTTGTAGAGTATTCTAGCACTTAGCCTGGCTCCTGGCCATATCCAACTCTATTGTCCAATATGCAATGCACATGTACAGATTTATCATATTTTCGCAAAGCCCAGTCAAAACCGTCTTAACAGTCGATATTACAACTGAGCACTAATAATGTTGACACCTAGTACCTTAATAACAATGGAAGAACTGCCAACTAAAACGAGACAAATTTTAACGCTTATTGTAACTGAAAGAAGAGAAAAAGATCAGACCACTCGCAAAACAGCAGTTTTAACGTCAGTAAAACAAATTTCGGGTGTTATAAAGGAAAAAGAGTAAATCAGAAACGATGTCATATGCTAATACATGTACATATGATCTTCAAATGCAAAGTAATTTCATGTTTAATGATAGAAGTAATATCTTTATTTCTAAATAATTATGTTTTCAGATGAATGCATACAATATTTTAGCGAGAACTATTAATAAAAATAGAATATATGTACAGTGATTGTGGTTATTTTTCTTTAAAATGTTCTGAAACTGGACCTTGGAAACTGGTATTTTTGTACAAACCTGTTATGACAGACCACCTGTCTTGAGAGATTGTTTTTTGTTGGCAGAAGCTACAGTCTCTCATAACAGGTTTTACTGTATACACATTATAACATCTGTGTGAGAATGACCTTGACAATAACTACAAGATGGAAATGACATACAATTGCTGAAAGAAACTGTGGCCAGTTATGCTGTTGTTGTTGTTGTTGGGCTTAAGCCATTTTTTTTTCAGCACAAGATAGACTATACATGGCGGCCAGTGTAATTGGTGAAGGAAGAACCCTGGAGAACCCCGGTAAGAACCACTGACCCATGAGAAGCTACTGACAGGCTTTCTTATGCACCCATGTTAGCCGTGGCCAGCTATGCAGCAGAGGAATGCGGTCCATATAAACACTAAATAAAGTTGCTGATATATGCAATTTAGCAAGATTCCAGGGTATAGAACAGGCGAAACATAAAGCATTATAAATTAAACATGACCCCTTTCTCCCTCTCTCTGTCTCAATTTTTTGGGCTTGCCCATGAGCAAGTAACTGGGAAAACTTGAGTTTGCCAAAACTGAAATTGAGCTTGTCTCTGGAGTGAGGCAAGTGGATTTCTAATCCCTTGTTAATACAATAAAGATTTCTAAAAACCATGGCATTTCACATTTTATTGGATACAACTGACACAAGATTACTTGTTAACTGTTATAACAGCAATTGTTGGAAATTTTCACTGCACAGACTGGTGATGACTCAGATTTCAGTGAACCTTTGGCAAAATAAGTAACCTCTGGTTAATGGATTAATGTTAATTTCAAGAACTGCCATGGTAGGTTTATAGCAACTTGGTTTCTCACAGCTGTTTTCTTTAGAGTGTATACTTGCACGGTGAACACCATAAAATTAGTGAAGGATGCCATAACACCCACTAAGGCTACAAAATAAATCCATGATGGACTTCAATAAGATCGATTCAACAGTCACGAGGCTTAGTGGACATCCAGAACCTACAGTTGATCTTAAATCCTTGCTCCCTGTGTCCACATCCACCATAGTGAGTGGGCTATAGAAAATCTGTGATGCACGTACTTGAGGTAACTCCAGCAGAGACTCATTTAAACTTCATAATATCATAAATTTTGCAAACCAAGAATTACATGGCATGATATTACTATCCAAATCTATCAGAAAATTGTATTATTTTCACTAACAAAAGAGAACCTATATCTTTCATTCCAATAATTTTAAGGGGATGAAACTGCCTCACATGCTGCAAACAATTATGACTTATTATAGTTCTTTTTTATATTTGAAAATAAATATATAAAATTGTTTTGTAGAACAATCAAGAGTCTTATCTTCAGCTACGTTTTATGCCGTTAGATTAAACCATTGTTTCTGCAACATGTATTTAAAAACAAAAACCATTTTTCGAACTTCTGACCCTCATCCATTTAAATCGGATAAATCATGCCAAGATGTTGCATTCCAACATAATGTTGTGTTTAACAAATACTGTTTTAACTGCAAAATCTAACAGCTGAATATTCGTTTTCAATGTCTATACCTAAACCACCGTCAAGGAGTCTTGTGATCAGTATTACGAACTTATCAGTAACGACTTTGTCATATTGTTCGTATCGTTGTTTTATTTAGCAATATACATTTTAAAAAATATAAAATGAATTGAAATATACTGATAAATTGGGAGCAACGATACAAACCCCTGTGAATTAGGGAAATGCAAATGAAAATACAGCTTGTCCGTTCCCTTTTCTTTCCTTTCTTTCTACTTCCTGACAAATTGAAGTACAAAAGATAGCAGACCCGTGTGATTCGATTCGAACAGTAAAACTGATCTGTGTACCTGAAGCGAACATGTAGTATACGATTTGTGTACTTTGTTGACATATTCTGTTTCCTCAAACGTGTCTGCCATTTTCATATCATGTGATTTGTTATTTGAGCTTGTTGACTAGAAGCTTATCATATGCGAACCGAAAAGTGCAAGCATTTCTTTAACTAGAAAATAATCAAAGTGGCAAAACAAGCACAGAGAGCCGAGTAAAAAGAATATTTGTCTAACGTGGCCATGCGGTATACATGATAAGATTTCACATTTCCATAGTGAAAATGACACAGATCTGGAAGTTTGTTTTCCGTATACTATTAAAAAATAACATTAGATCAGAACACCAGAACGTTGTATTGTGGGAAATGTTTGACAATGGTAAATGTTGTTCCAGTGGGTGTTAATTTGTTGTAGAATATTGATAGTAATCTTAAGGACTGATCAAACTGCATGTTAAATTTTTCTAGACGTTGCTCATTTAAAGCACCAACATCCAATCACCTTGCCTTATACCCTTAATATTTGAGACTGGTAATGATTTGGAATTGCATTTTTGCATATTTGTATTTCTTTCTTCACTTGTTTTGTTTAATGTTTTGTTCTGAAATTCATTATAATTTTATGTCATATAACTTCAGGTCTTCTTACTTCTTTGATAATAGCTAAATTTGTGCCTACCTATTTTTCTAATTTATTTTTGTTTATTTAAGAAAGCATTTTCCGACGAAAGCTCACCCCTTATTTTAAAAACTTTGTACAAAATTACAGGACTGGCCCCCTTAAGTCTTAAAATGGGAAAGATTGTGTAATATTCCATAATTTTCATTTGGTCTTTGAGAATGGATCCTTTTTTGATCTCATTTAATGTTTTTACTTAATGAGCTCAGTTTGAACCAAATGATCCAAAGAGCTTAACAAAATAATCGTAACCAAATAGCTCAGAGTTCAAATTCAGTGGGAAAGATTCTGTAATATTCCATAATTTTCTTTTGGTCTAGAATAGATCCTCTTTGCTCTCTCTTAATGTTTTTACTTAATGAGCTCAAATTGTTCCAAGACAGTTTGAAACAAAGTGTTCAAAGAGTTCAACAAAATAGTTTGAACCAAATAACTCAGAGTTCAAAGTCTCTCCCAATACAAGGAGCACAAAGGAATAGTTTTAACCAAATTGCAAAATGAGTTCAAGGTTACTCCTGTTATTATGCTCCCTAAGTTCAAATCTTTGTCGGAACACAAAAGAATTCTTTAAACCAAAGGGCACCAAAGGGCTTAAAGAGTAGAAAAAGATCATTTAAACAGAGAGCTTAATAAATAGTTCAAAGACAGTTTTGACCAAAGTGTATGAAGAAGTCAAGGATAGTTTGAACCAAATAGCTCAATGAGTTCAATGTCTCTCCTGATAAAAAAAAATCTTGCTAAGTTCAAGTCTTTGTCACAGCACAAAAGAATAGATTGAACCAAAAGGCTCAAGGAGTTCAACGTCAGTCTTCATACAAAGCTTGCCAATTTCAATTTCAAGGAGTTCAAAGATAGTTTGGACCTAATAACTCAAAGAGTTCAAAGTTTTACCATCTTTGTCAGAGCACAAAAGAATAGTTTGAAGGAAATAGTTCAAAGACAGCATGAATGAAAGAGATTATAGTCTCTACTGCAAAGATTAAAAGTTGGTAAGGTGTGTATGATCATATTTTTACATGTTTAATTGCAAAACAAAAAGGTTATCTCATAAGAAAAAGGAATTTGTATTAAAAAAAAATACTGTGCTCAATTGGGACTTGTATTTCCTGTATTTTGGCAAATGAAGCAGACCAGCTGGAACCAGTGTGATTATCTGAACAAGACCAAGCTAGAGTAGTGAAGCTTCAAAATTTTAAAATTGTATACCTAAGATTTGCACAGTATGAGGAAATATCACACCAAATTTTGGACCATCTCAAGTCCTACTCGTTGGGTTCCATTTCTCACAAAATAATCAAATTTCTTAAGCTATTATCTTCCTTTGGTGATAATTTTTAACCAGATGACTATACCTTGGAAGTATTTTTATATCTTACATGACTTAGTAAACCTGGACATGGAATGTTAAAAGGAATTATGCAATCTGCAACTTGATGCTGGCGTTCTGCATCACTGCACATGGATAACATAAGGAAATATCGGATGTGACAGAATTCATTAAAATCTCACAGTATGTTTTTGGGATCTTATGGTATTACAGGTGTGCACAATCTTATTGTCAGGGAAATTAAAACAGGTAAATATTGAAACTCCCTGAAGTCTTTGGAAAAATGTTTTTTCGAAAATATTATTCAAAATTATTGTTAATTATGACATTTTTCCAAAATGAAATAAGATTATTCAACAATCCTTTACATGAAAGTTTTACATTTAATAATAATAATAATAATAGTAATAATAATAATAATAATAATAATGATAATAATAATAATGCTTTATTTATAGAGGGTGACTCATTAGTCAAGGACTATTCTCCCTTGAGGCCCTCTTAAGGAGAGTATAACAATGCACATTATATGAAGATAGCAATAATTACTGTTTATTTTAACATGTTTCGTATTAAAATACTAAATTCCATTATCTATTAGAAACACATACATTCTCATGATATCTCTTCTTAAATACTATAATATTTTCAGCATATTTTACATGCAGTGAAAGCTTGTTCGACAGAATTGTACCCGAGTATTGGAAGCTCTTTTTAAATTGCTCTGTTCTTGGTTTTGGTGCTCGGTTTCCATGTCATATTGATCTCAACTGGTATTGTGTTGAAAAAGGCCTGAATAAGTCCTGAAGATACACTGGTGTAGTTCCATGTAGACATTTATATAAAAGAACTGCCTTGTGAAAATCTATCCTTTCATATATTGTGAACCATTTGAGTTTGTAAACAATGCTTTTGAGGGATGATCAATAAAAGCATCTAAACTTATGTATGCTGCTCATTTCTGAAGATTATAAATCCTGCTAAGCTGAGATTTAGCACATTTTCTCCATACATTTGATCAATAATCTATTATTGGAAGAATATATGACTTGTAGCAAAGATTGCGAGTTTCCATAGGTAATAGTACAGTGTAACCTGTCTTAAAGGACAACTGCTATGAAAGACTACCTGTCTTGTGAGATCAGATTCTTACAATGTAGATTTACTGATTACATTGTGTCATGAGAGATCACTGTCTTAAGAGACTATTCTTTTGCCTGTCTTTCAAGACGGGTTTTACTGGAGCTGTTTTCTTTTGACACTGGTCAAATTGAAATATAAATTTGACCTTGTAGGAGGTTTATTTATAAGCAGAATTGAAAGAAGCAGTAGTAGTACAATGGGGATGTGAGACCACTACACATGACATCGTGTCAATTCATTGAACAGCAACATTTTTACTAGACCCCATGAGCCTTTGGTGGGTGGGTGTAAGTGGGAGGGGAGTGAGTCAAAGTAGGCCTCTGGCAGTCACCACAAGGTGGGGGTTGGGGTTGGAAACTTTTGTCTGGTGGGTGGAGGTGAGAATAATGGTTACAACAGTGTGTAGGTTAAACAAATTCAGATGCTGGTGGTGGTGGTGATAATCTGTTCTGACTCGTCTGCTGAATATCAAGAGAATGGTGTAACATTTGTTAAAAAAATGGCCTTTATTACCTGCTTAGTCCAATCAAGAGTGTCATGAGACAGGCCTGGTTGAGGATTTTACATATTATGAATGTGCCATTTAAACTCCACTACTTTGGATAGATGGAGATTTGTCAAGGCTTTTCACATTGGATCACTCTCTCACATAGTTGACTGTCATTTTGCCAGTCATATCTAGTACCCAGGTCTTTAGACTGTTTATATATATATATATATATATATATATATATATATATATATATATATATATATATATATATATATATATATATATATATATATATATATATATATAACTACAACTATGCATCTCTGACAACCTTTCCTCCATCTCATGAACCAGCTGATTGAGGAAGGGCATTTCTCTATGTGACTGCTAAAGTCTTTTTTCAGCAGATGCCCAAATCCAATAAATATTTGCCTATCTCATATTTCCCAACCAAAGCTCACATTCCAATTTTATTTTTTGCAGCAACAATTTCTCATACATGATCATTGTCTGAAATGGGCACTGATGACATGTTTGGCAGCATTTAAGGATGTTTGGATGTCTAATTGTGCAGTAAAATTATACATACAATCATAGACAATGATGGAGAGACCCCATAGAGGCTGGTAATCAGTAATCACCAATCCATCAAGGTCCTGAAGGCACTGGATTGTGATCTGACACCTGGTGCACTGTTGGATGCAGTGCTGTCGCTGACTCACCATTTCATCTAAAGACAAAGCAGGCTGCAGTCATTTGCACCATGCCAGTAGATATGTTCTGGTACTCATAGAAAGATAAGGCAGTACCCGAATGTCTGATGGACTCGTCTAATATGTTACCAAGGCCACACTGACAGTAGTCTACAGCAACTACATTGTCACCTCCAACTCAAATGACCTAGTTGCATTTGCTGACAAAGTCAGAAACCTGAAGGCCTCCACTGTGAACATTTCCTCACTGTTGACTCACCTGGCTAGCATTAAGGCCCCAGGTAACCTTGTCATCTTCTCCCAGGCTGATAACACAATGTGTGATGGAAGCAGATCATTTGATAGGCCACAGGCTGAGAAAGCTGCCATGCAGGTGCTCTGCAATGTGGCCAACCTCACTCAACCTGAAAAATGCTGCCACAAAGTGATACAGTGCCTGCCAAGGGACGAATATTAAAATATATGCCAGCGATAAAGACACACGGGGTAAAACAACACCAGTGTCAAGGACACAGTTTCAAAAAAAGTGTGCTGATACATGGACATGGCTATAAAAAAAACACTACAATTGAGTGAAATGGCTGCAACAAGGCATGCTAACAAACAAGCTTCTCTTTGGGTGCCAAGGTTAGTGACAGCATGACCGATAAGCCTACCATGATGTCGAAAAGATAATGTTGTGTAAAGCAAAATGGTTTTATAGAGGCTGTTATACAACCAGCGCTCGTAACTGGGAATTTTTCACCAACTCGACAGGATGACCATAATAAAAATTTTACTGATCCTGCCTAAATTTCATTAATCCTGCTAAACTCATATGGAAGCAGTTCAGTTTCTAATTCAACATTTAGTATTCATTAACATCAATTCAAAACAATAACAACTGTATTTCACAAACAAGACTCCTTGAAAACTTAAAGTTTATATTCATTTTATGTGTCTGATTCATAACCAGATTTTGGTTAATAAGGCCCAGTCTATGTTCTTCTTTTTATTGGTACAGCAGCATGCCACAGCTTGATGGTGTCTCTTAAGTTGTGTGACTTAAAAAGCACCATTATTAGAATGATTTTTGGCACAATTCATGAAAGGTTTTCCATTTATCAACAGCTCAGAATGAAGTACACTGTGCAATTCTTTTTACATATCTGAATACTTAATGCATAAAGTAAACATCTAATCCTTTTCTGGTGACATGCTTCTGCCATTTGCATGCATTTTTATCAGCATTTCTGGTATTTTTATTCTCCTCTCTTGATCATATTTCTGAGGATGCTCTTAATTCATCTGATTTCTCTTTTGGTGGTGGATACACACCTTGCAAAAAGTTAAACATTGTTTCTCAAACTGTATCTTTAGTTTCCACCATAAAGCCACTGTTGTGTTGTGGTACTGTAAAATGCTACATACATAGATACATACATACATAGATACATACATACATACATACATATATACATACCTTAATTTGTATTGTGTAATTGATCTTTGTGCATAATTGAGGGTAGGAGTTTTGGCATAAACGACATGTTTATTTGGTTCTGAGTTCTAGATACAGCCTTGATTCTGACCCTAGAAAATTCCAGAAATGAATTTTGTTTACAGTTTGATGGAAATTTCTATTAAGACCCTCATCCTGGTCCTCTATTATGCCTTAGGTTTTCATATTTGTTTTTTTTAAATCAGTTTTATTCATTCCTATCTTTAACTTCACTTGTGTTCAGTTTTAACTTTGAGAGGATTTATATTTTTTAAATTATTCATTGGAATTACAAAGGGCTCATTGATCTCTTTTGGACTAAATCACTATATTGGAATTACTGCATTGAATTCATTCAAGGACATTTTGGATTATATCATTGTGATACATCAAGACTGTTAGCACATCAACACTATTCCAGATTCTTGGTACATCAGCACATTCAAGATTGGAATTCATTTTGAACACCACTAGAATTCATTCAGATAACTCTATACTTTTGGACTTGTGATAGAATGTTTAGGGCTATTTGGAATTTAATTCACATACTGTAAGTTCATTTCAAATTTTCACTTTGTATTCAAGGGCAATAAATTATTTGTTGAATTTTACTAAATTTGGTGGTTTTCACTCTTTTCTGTTACTTAGTTTAAGACCATAGTCATAACAATACATATATACATGCATGAATGCATGCATGCATGCATACAAACTTACATACATATATGCATGCATGCATGCATACAGACATACATACATACATACATAGGCCCCGAGTGGCCAAGTGGTCTAAAGCGCTCACCATTGCGGATCACTGCCATCTCACCTCTGTCTGCGTGGGTTCGAGTCTCAAGTTCGGCCAATGTGAGTATGTGAGAAAGCTTGCCAGTTGCTTCTCATGGGTCAGTGGTTCTTTACGGGGTTTTCCCGGGTTCTTCCTCCACCATTTGTACTTGCCACCATGTATAGCCTATCTTGTGCTGAAAAATGGTGTTAAACCCTACAACAACAACATGCATACATATGTACATACATATATACATGCATACATGCATACATACATACATACATACATACTGTTACGTATATGTAATTAAATTACTTGTGTGTTAGTTTTAAATTCTTTTATTTTATTTTTATTTCATTACATGTTATTGTAATAACTTTATTCACTGGATTTGACAATTTTCTAGAAAAATTCAGTTCAGTTCTTTTAGTCTGATTAGAACGCAAAATGATTGCTACATTGTATTTTTAGCTGACCTAGTTCTTGACATTGATTCCAATTTTGTAAACACTAAGTGAAAATGATTGGTTATTCCCAAGGTCATGTTCAGCCCACGTGTTAGCTCTATTGTAAACAGTTTTATTTTTAAATTCATTTCCAGTGTGGGAATCAGATTCTTAGATAGGGCTATTCTAGCCTACATGCTAATTGACTTATAATAAGTGATCACGTGACACATCACACGGGTCTGAAATGATGTTTTAGTTCGGTTTAATTCTCAATCTCAGTGAATTTTGGTCAGTCATAAATTATACCTTCAGGCCGAAAGGTATTCCTGTTGTTGAAATTTGAATTGAGTTTCTTTTTTTGTTTAAAATAATTTATTCACCCTGGCAAATACTCTTCTTCATCGAAATTCTTGGACAAAGACATTTACCAAAAATTATTCGGAATTCAAAAGCCTGAATTATATTCTTGGTGACTCAACAAGGAACTGCTGACACATCAACACAAATTGGTTATAGAGGACGTCATCGCCTTCCATACTGGAACTTTATAGAGATTCGAACTTGGATTCAATTAGAACTTTTAATGATAGTACTTATATTTTTCAATTCTAGGATTAATTTTTGGATTATATTTACAAACCGTAAGTCCTATTTCATATTTTTACCTTGTTTTCTAGGGAAATAAATTTTCTTATTAAATTTACAAAGCTTCTCGACTTCACTCTTTTCTTTTGTTACTTTTGTACGAGCCTACACGTAACACATACATACATACATACAATTTTCACCGCACAATTCACTGAATGTTTATCAACTATATAAATATTAATACATTATTCTGTATCCTGTTCGATTATTTACAGAGTCCGCCAATGTCATTTACCGATTGACCAATACTAGCCTGATATTATTATTTTATCATCCATATTGTAATCAGTTTTTCAGGCAAGTATACCAGGCTAGTTCCATGTTTGTGTAGATTGTTTTGACAATATTTGCCCTAATTGACTTGATCTGTGGAATAAAATCTATCCATTTCTGCCGAGGGATTTATTATGCCAGTACCTTGTCAAGTGCAAGGCAGTAGGTATTCTATTAACAGAATAAACAGATCAATTAACCATGAAAGGGAATGGCACCTCACATTTTATTTGATACATCTGACACAATACTGAGGCCCCGTGTGGCCGAGTGGTCTAAAGCACTGTCCGTTACTGATCACTGCCATCTCACCTCTGTCTGCATGGGTTCGAGTCTCGGATTCGGCGAATGTGGATATGTGAGAAAGCTTGCCAGTAGCTTCTTGTGGGTCGGTGGTTCTTTCCGGGGATTTCCCGGTTTCTTCCTCCACCATTAATACTGGCCGCCATGTATAGCCTATCTTGTGCTGAAAAAAGGCGTTAAGCCCTACAGCAACAGCAACAGCAACTGACACAATACTTGTTAACTGCTATGACAGTGGCCAGTGAAAATTTTTGCTTCATATGGATTAGTGATTTCTGGAGTTTTAATGATCAATCATCAAAATCAGTGACCTCGGGTCAAAGAATTAGCATTAATTTTGAGTCCTGACACTGCTTGTAAAAATAGATAGAGGCGACAAGTCCTGAAAACAAAGAAAATATTGGCAGATTTAACTTGTCTCTATTTGTGAAGCAAAAGAAAGTGTGAAAAATGTTTAAAATTTATTTCAAGATTTGTTATATTTGGCATTCTATTCAACAAACACTCAATGAAATATAATACAATATTTCCTCCTGAAACTAAACTATACACAGGACACAGGCTTTAGCTTACAGCTGTTGTGAAATTCTGCAAAAACAAACTTGCAGGTAAAAAAAAACAAAACCATACAATTTCAAACATTAACTTGAAAACTCAATCTCTAAAATTGTTCCAGCCTGAAGCTGCTGTGAATTTATTGATTCAAGGATATCAGTTTTAATGGTTTAGTACAAATGATATTTTGTAATTAAGTAAATTTGTGCATAGAGTATATACTCACTTACAAGTCCAACTGCAAAATGCACAGACTCAGATACGCTACTGCATAATGCACCATCAGATCTAGGTCTATGCAGTTTGTCAGGAGTAATCAGAAGATCAAGCAACACAGACCCTAATCTGTTAATGCATTGTACAATGGCAGATCAGGGTTGTGTTGTTTGCACTTCAATTTGACTTATATGCAAGCATAGATGGTATGTATCTGATAGGACAGGAAAGAAACTACTTTTGACTTCATTAGTGGCTAATATTTCATGGGTCTTAATAGTTTTGTTTTCAAAATATAATATTTGTAACATGAAAAAAAATGTATTGCTCTTTTTCATAATCATACACAATGAGAGATTGATGATAAAAGCCTATTTACCAAGTTTGATCAAAATCCTGTCAATACAGTCTCTATAGAGTGGTAAAAAATACTTTAATCACCTCAAAAATATGCAAAGGTCTCACTCATAAAACGACTCTCCAGCATCTTAATAATATGAGCCTATTTAAGATGAGTTTGATTAAAATCAGGTCAGAGACACAGTCTCTCAAATGGGAAGAAGCTCAGCCAATCAAATGCATGATCACTTCATTAATATGTGCAGCTATTGCTCATGAAAAATCTCACAGGATGTATTGATAATACAAGCTTATTTAGCAAGAATGATAAAAAGAATCAGATCAGAACTAGAGTTGCAAATGTGCAGACAAGTCCAGCCAATCGGATGAAAGATAACCTATTTAACATATTTTGATTTTGCTTATTATCTGACTATTCTGAGATTTCAATGATGTAAGCGCATATTCCATGTTTAATCAAACTTGGACATGATAGTAAAGCTCAGTCAGTCAGATGAAAGATCACCTCTTCGATATGCATGGTTCTCATTCATTATTACAATCTTAATGATACCAGCCCATGTTCCAAACATTATCAAAACTGGATCAGAAATATGATAATCAGAATGGTAACAAGCTCAGTGAAGATCACCACATTAATATGTTTGGACCTCAATTATAATCGTACTTATCCGAGATCTTGATAGTGTTAGTCTTTATTCCATGTTCGATTAAATCTGATCAGAAACATAGACTCCAGATGATAAGAAGCAAATGTTAACTTGGCCATATGTTCTGATGAGCTAAAAAGGATACAAAATCCAGACTACTGGAACACCACCTTAATAGTAAACTAATGATACAATTAACTTAAGTGGACAACACACAGTAAGAAACAACAGCTCATATAAAAAAGTATTTGGAAACCCCTCTAGTTTTGGGTGATTGCTTGTAAACTACTGGAGCACTGAACTTTTTAAAAATTTATATTTTTATGTAAATAAGAGAGGAAGAAAACCAAAATGACTTAAATAAATAAATTAGTTGATTTTCTGGCACTACTCTTCATACTGAACCCAAAGCAAGGGTCATTACATAAACAAGTATTGGAAAAGTACCATGTGACCAATTGACCATAAAGTAATAGCCGATTGAGTGTTAAAAATTCATCCAATACGCACTGGTTGAAGACTTATTCAAAACACAAAGAAAAGAGTGTGTTAGTGATCTTTGTCAGTATGACACAATTGCTGGGATTATATTCATTTTTCTGCAGCAGAAAGCCCGCATAGCTAATTAATAGTCATAAATGGCTTAAGATTTCCCAAGGTTTTGTATACTTTTGTTGACTTCATCATTTTTCTTCCCTGTTATTTTGTATATTAAAGTTGTATAATAATTTTCTTTTTCACTACCATGTCATTTTTAAAACAAGTCTCTCACATTATTCATGTCTTCATCAAGGAAATTTGCAGCTTTGTAATTTCACAAATTATATACAAAAATTCTGAAGGAAAAAATAAGCACATATATAACAGGAGGTTTGCAGTGCTAAAAAATGTGTTAAAACAAAACACACAATGTATAGCGTTTACATAACCTTATACAGGACATGAGAATTGTAACAATTTTTGACAAACAATAAGCAGCTGGCATGCATCATTTTGCTGTACAAATTCTTGCAAACACCAAACATAGCTTCCAATTTTTGTGTTTGTATTCTGATTCTGACACAAAATATTGGTCATTAGAATCCCATACAAGCATATACAAACATACGTTTACACTGATTGTAAGAATCACTGCTAATTTTAATTACATAATACAATAAAGATATAAATTGTTGCATATTTTTGTAATAACATTAACAAACTATAAACCCGATTCATACACAAAACCATCAAACTAGTAGTATATACAAGATGACAATGACATTAGGAAGTACTTATGGCAATGACTCTCTTGTAAGGTCAAAATGGTTGCTTGGATGGATTTTAATGGCAAAGACTCTCTTGTAAGGTCAAAATGGTTGGTTGAGTGGTTTTTAATGGCAAAGACTGTCTCATGTAAGGTCAAAATGGATGGTTGTGTGGTTTTTAATGGCAAAAACTGTCTCTTGTAAGGTCAAAATGGATGGTTGTGTGGTTTTTAATGGCAAAGACTGTCTCTTGTAAGGTCAAAATGGTTGGTTGAGTGATTTTTAATGGCTAAGACTGTCTCATGTAAGGTCAAAATGGATGGTTGTGTGGTTTTTAATGGCAAAGACTGTCTCTTGTAAGGTCAAAATGGTTGGTTGTGTGGTTTTTAATGGCAAAAACTGTCTCTTGTAAGGTCAAAATGGTTGGTTGGGTGGTTTTTAATGGCAAAGACTGTCTCTTGTAAGGTCAAAATCGTTGGTTAAGTGGTTTTTAATCGCTGGTTGGGTGCAAGGTTGAAATTATTGCTTGGATGATTATTTTAATGTTTGGCTGGGTGGTTTTTAGTATTTTTCAATGTTTGGTTGGGTGGTTTTAATGGTTGGTTGTATGGTTTTTAGTGATTTTTAATGGTTGGTTGGGCGATTTTTAAGGGTTGGTTGAGTGGTTTTTAATGTTTGGTTGGGTGATTTTTAATGCCTGGTTGGGAAGTTTTTAAGGTTTGGTTGGATGGTTTTCAGTGATTTTTAATGGTTGGTTGGGTGATTTTTAAGGTTGGTTGGTGGTTTTTAATGGTTGGTTGGGTAGTTTTTAGTATTTTTTCTGGTTGGTTGGGTGATTTTTAATGCCTGGTTGGGTGGTTTTTAAGGGTTGGTTGGGTGATTTGTAGGGTTGGCAGGTGGTTTTTAGTGATTTTTAATGGATGGTTGGTTGATTTTTACTTACATTTTCAGAACATTATTGGTTATATCATGCTGAAGAAATGGGAGCTAACTGCTCTGAATGGAAAAGACACCAATTCAAGCTGGCCTGGGTGGGTACTGAACCCACAAGTTCAGTTTAATATATTTTTTTTAAAAACCAAATGAACCATGGTAGCACTATATAATGTTTTAAAGAAAGTTTAGTTGTTTTTTTTTTTCACTAAACCCAAATATAATATCTACAATCATTGGCACATTTATAGTCTTGTTTCCATACCAGTATATACAATTCCGTAAATTTACAAATTAATTCAAAAATGTTTTTATTAACCAATTTATAAATAGCATTAAGGACTCTGGACCCAAATCGAATTTCACAGCTGCCACAATCTAGAGATTTAAATACACAACAAACCAAGGTCCATTAAGGGGAGGATATAGAAAAATATTGGAGCTGGGGGTGTTAACAAGTATGGAAGGGGTTTGTGGGATGCAACACCCGTGGTAAGGACCCAGGGGGCAAAGCCCCTGGAAGCTTCTGCATTTCCAGACCATAAT
Source organism: Megalonaias nervosa (assembly GCA_016617855.1). Lineage (NCBI taxonomy): Eukaryota > Metazoa > Mollusca > Bivalvia > Unionida > Unionidae > Megalonaias > Megalonaias nervosa. The sequence continues at coordinate 52,498 of JAECUM010007242.1, read as the reverse complement.
TTTAACCCATTAACTCTAAAGAAAACTTACTCAAAGAAACAATCTGATCATTAAGTACTCATTTGTATTGGAGGGGGATGGCAGGCACTAGCTTTGCCCCTGCCTTTTGTGGAAACAACCAAGCCCATCCTCCTAGCCATAAACTTAAATGCCAACCAATAAATATGTTTTCCAGGAAAAAATCATCAGAATTAATATTTTAAATTGGCAAAATATGTATATATTGGAACTGTATCAAGGAAATAAAAGTTCCTAAGAAAGATGATAATATTTATGGGTATTTAAGGACAAAATTCATTATACCATCCTTTAATTGTATACCTATTAAAATAAATAAATTCACAATAAAGTAACAATCATAAGCAATTTTGAATGCTCCAAATTAAAAATTGCTGTCAAAGATGACACATAATTGCATACAATCAAGAAATCCAGATGCTTCTCTTCTCACCATATTTTTATATGTATTAATGAGAAATAACAAATAAATTAATTACCATACTGGTACTCTAAAGAATAACAGAAGATATCAAGACATTTGGATAAACAGAGTACAAAATAGCGATCCCATGATAAGACCAAGGAAAAAAGCCAATTAAATTTGTCACAAAGTTGGATTTGAACTTCATATAGTACAATGATATCCTTTGCAATTATTTCCCAAAATTTTGTAAAACTAGAAATAGGGAACTTCATATGATGTATAGCATGCTGAGATTTAAATATAGTCTAAAATATGATTTGCTTTTTGTTTTTATCAAAGCTTTTAACACATTAATAACCACGTCATGCAGACGAAATGGAAGTTAAGTGCCTTTCTCAAGGACATATCAGGGGACCTGGGCTGGCAGGGTGGGTACTGAGCCCATGACCCTTGGATTATGAATCTGATTATCAGATTATACAATGGTATGTATCCTCCAACATTTTTTAAAGCAGTGGGATTATCATCAAGAAAAAGAATTCTAAAATAAAGAATTGCCAAATAAGTAAGCTGGTAATGGTCAGGTCATCATACATGGCCTTATCATGGGAACAGTACTGTATCTAACATCAATATAAAGAAAGAGGGTTCAGTTGTTTAAAGGAAAATTATATCTCTTGCCTCTCCACCATGTCTTTCACTTAAAGCAAAGCATTGCCCTGACCTTGTATTTAGGATCACAGTTACAAAACCCAATCAGGTCATGGAACTCAAGGTATCTAAACATCTGATTTTGTCTAGTTTGATTCAGTAGTGGCATGGATAGATGGATATAACAAAACCAATATGTCTGTCTCCGTTGAAGGGGTAGAGACTAATAGAAAACATCACATGCAATGGTGTGCAAGAGGGGCAGGAATGAGGATTTCTGCCTTGATTTTCCTTGAAAAAGCCTTTTGATACTGTATATGCTAGTAGATAATATGAGCTCAATAGCAAACAGCATTGGCCCAGTTCTGTCACTGTGTAATGGATCCTTGTCTACCAGTACACTATGTGACAGCAGATCTGTTTGGCTGTTTGCATGTGGCTGCATATTTTACATGGAAAATGTGGTAAAATTATCGTGCTCATCTCTTTTGAATAAGATAATATTTTAATGTATCAAAGTAGCAGACAAGAAGACCAGTGCCTGCATGTCAAAGCCATGATCCAAGTACTGCTGTAAAAAGTGAGGTAAGATTGACTATGCAGAATGAATTGTCTAAGCTTCATAATGGTTCATCCAGAGCAATAGTTCAAATCCCCCAACCCCTGGTCGCTTTCCAAATCAGGGTGACAAGGACATTCTGGTGGTCATGAAGGGTTGCCAGGGTTTTTTGTGCGTGTTGAAACTTATCAAAATGTGGAAGCTGGGTTGTCAGGATTAGAAAAAATATTTTTAGGGTTATGGCAAAAAAATATAGGAACCACTGATCGAGAGTATGAAGAATACATGAATCAAGGGTTTAAGAAACAATTTCAAAATGAAAAAACTTTAACCACGGTCAAAGGGTCATCAAGCATGTACAGAATGAATTGTCTTAGCTTCAGAATGATTCATGCCAAGAATGAAGAAAATCAAAAGTACAAGCAAATGAAAGCACTTTAAGCAAAACTTTAATGTAAACCTTCCATGACTGTGACTTTGACCCCAAAGGTCAAAGAAGCAAACATTCATGTCAAAGACTGAACTGTTGTAGCCTCATATTGATTCATCAGAGTAACAAGAAAATCTATCAAATGGTTTAGAAATAAAAAAAAGCTTTGATAAAACCTTATAACACATGATTTATGACTGTGACCTTGACCCAAGGTTATAAGGGCAAGCAAGCATGTTGAAGAATGATTTATCTCAGCTTTAAAATGATTAATGCCAAGTATGATAACAATATGTCATGATGTTTAGGAAATATAAGCAAATGAAAAAATCTGAACCAACACCTTAACACAAATTTTCTGTGACGAAGATCTGAACCTAATGTATAAGGGCAAACAAACATGTCGTAGAATGAATTATTTTTGTTTCATAATGAGTCCCGCAAAGAATGATGAGAACCCATTATGGGTTTAGGAAATATATACAAATGAAAAACCTGAAGCAAAAACTTTAACTGTTCATGATGACAGCAGAAAAGTGACCACTATGTCTTGCTTCCAACTAATGTGGACTTGAGTAAAGTCATGTGACTAGATGAATAATATTCAGAATAGAAGCTAATAAGTGTGCATAATAGACCTTCATGAAGATACAAGTCCCTGAATGTTTAATGAAAACAGTATGATGTACATTAACATATAATGCTGCAAATACGTAACCTTGTACGAAATCTGAATGGAGTTGTTAACAATAAATGAGGAATACACAATTTAATTTGTTTTACATAATCATGGATTGAAATATGAACATTTAACAAATTCTCATAAATTACTGTAAAGTGTCATTAAAAATTATCATAAATTACTTGATTTGTTATTAAATAGCACAGTAATTTAAAATTTGATAACATGTGATTATGTTTATAATTCAGTGAAGTAACTTGTTATAAAAATACTAAACCTGAAATGTACAATTGTTATTAATTGATCTTCAAAAAGATATTTTATAACAATGACACAAGTTGGAAAGAGGCATATTTAAATAACTATCATTCTGACATTCACAAAATTCAAAAACATTTTGCTCTTAATAATATCATCATAAATGTAAACGCACATGACAACATGTTTTTTGAAAATCTGAGATTGATTTATTGATAGTCGAAGAGCAAATTTATTGGAATCTTTATAACCCTTAGCATTCATGAAAAGATTTGTCAAACTTCTATATCTAGCTGGAATTTGGAAACTGATTTATCTGAACAATGTTGCAGAAGTATACAATATACACTACAAGTTTTGATGCAAATTTTCCAATGAGATCAACCCCTTTCTAGTGCAAAGACGCATGTGTTCCAATGCATCAAATATGTTTTGGCATGTCAGGATCTTATCACCTGTAATCAGCTTTATTTGGAGTTGTTTAGAACAATCTTGAAAGACAATGTAATTTTTTTTAAAAACTGAGATACACTAAAAAGAAGTAGATATGATGGCCACTAACACAAGGTCATGTTCTGTTGATATTTTGATTGACCAATCAAATTACAGGTTTCTCATTTGCTGAAAGTGAAAATCATTTGGAACATTGCGTTACTAACAATTACACTGCCTTAGGGCTTTTCCAGATAAATATAGTTGGGATCCAGGGAGGGCTCTTTCGACATGGAATAGTCACCTGTACATGCAGTTTAATTTTTTTTGGTATCATTTTTCATACAAACTGGAATATATTATTTTTTAAAAATGCCTTCCCTGGGTACCATGTATGTTTCAGTGGAAAAGCCTTCCCTGGGAACCTTGTATGTTTAAACGGAACAGCCTTCCCTGGAAACCATGTATGTTTCAGTGGAAAAACCTTCCCTGAGAACTGTGTATGTTTCAAAAAAACAGCCTTGCCTGGAAACTATGTATCTTTAAATGGAACAGCCTTCCCTGGGAATCATGAATGCTTAAATGGAATGACCTTCCCTGGGAACCATGAATGGAATCATGTATGTTTAAATGAAATAACCTTCCCTGGGAATCATGAATGGAATGGCCTTCCCTGGGAATCATGTATGTTTAAATGAAATAGCCTTCCCTGGGAATTATGAATGTTTAAATGGAATGGCCTTCCCTGGGAGTCATGTATATTTAAACAAAACAGCCTTCCCTGGAAATCATGTCTGTTCAAATGGAATGACCTTCCCTGGGAATCATGTATGTTTAAATGGAATGGCCTTCCCTGGGAATCATGTATATTTAAATGAAATAGCCTTCCCTGGAAATCATGTCTGTTCAAATGGAATGACCTTCCCTGGGAATCATGTATGTTTAAATGGAATGGCCTTCCCTGGGAATCATGTATGTTTAAATGAAATGGCCTTCCCTGGAAATCATGTATGTTTAAATGAAATGGCCTTCCCTGGAAATCATGTATGTTCAAATGGAATGGCCTTCCCTGGGAATCATGTATGTTCAAATGGAACAGCCCTTACATTACATACAATACTTTATCTAACTAGGCTACTAAAAATACAGTGGTCCATCACACTAAAACCTGGATATGGTTATTGATCCATTGTGGCTGAATTTATTAACTTTAAGTTTGTTCTTGGCTCATGGCATCCAATTATTATGCAATTTCAGACATCAAATACTGTATTTTTGTGCTGTATTGGCTATCAGGACAGGATTTTTTTTTGCTCTATTAGCTCATTCAGGTCATATGCTGAATTTTTGTACTGTCATCCCCAACGAGAACATATACTGTATTTGTGTGCTGTAATGCTATATCATGGCATATATTGTACTGTTGTGCCGTATTACCCAATCAGGACATGTCATGTATTTTTGTGCTGTAGTAACCAATCAACATATACTGCGTTTTTATGCTGTAATACCCAATCAACATTTGCTGTTTTATGCTGTAATACCCAATCAACATATACTGTTTTTATTGCTGTAATACCCAATCAACATATACTGTGTTTTTATGCTGTAATACCTAATCAACATATACAATATTTTTGAGCTGTAATACCCAATCAACATATACTGTATTTTTTTTCTGTAATACCCAATAAACATATACTATATCAACATATACTGTATTTTAAGCCATAATACACAATCGACATATACTATATTTGTGAGCTGTAATACCCAATCAACATATACAGTATTTTTTGTTCTGTAATACTAAATCAACATATACTATATTTTTTGTTCTGTAATACGAAATCAACATATACTATATTTTTTTGCTGAAATGCCCAATCAACATATACTGAATTTTGTGTAGTAATGAGGACATATACTGTATTTTTGTGGTGCAATGCCCAATCAACATAGTATATTTTTGTGCTGTAATGCCCAATCAACATACAGTGTATTTTTGTGCTGTAATGCCCACTCAGGACATTACTGTATTTGTGTGCTGTAATGCCCACTCAGGACATTACTGTATTTGTGTGCTGTAATGCCCACTCAGGACGTGTATTGCATTTTTGTGTTGTAATTTCACATCATTAATACCCTTGCTTTGTGGGTTTTTTTTACTCTATCAGGATATGGCCTTGTTGTAACATCCCTCAAAATAAGGCTCTCATTTATAGTGTGGGTCATTTTTATGGTCCCATTAATAGCATAATAATAAGGGAATATTCAACGTGTATAGGGAATTCTGAATCAGACGAACTATGCCAAAGATCATGGTCTTAAATGGACTGATGAACCATAACAAAGATCACGGTCTTAATCGGACTGATGAACTATGCCAAAGATCATGGTCTTAAATGGACTGATGAACCATAACAAAGATCACGGTCTTAATCGGACTGATGAACTATGCCAAAGATCACAATCTTAATCAGACTGATGAACTATGCCAAAGATCACGGTCTTAATCAGACTGATGAACTATGCCAAAGATCACAGTCTAAATCAGACTGATGAACTATGCCAAAGATCACGGTCTTAATCAGACTGATGAACTATGCCAAAGATCACAGTCTAAATCAGATTGATGAACTATTATACAGACACTTGCAAATAGTTAAAAAGTAATAAAATGTTTAATTTGACCTGATGTCATTAAATCAGAATTTTTTAACAATGCTTGTCTTTATTGTACAGATCTATACAATATTGCTCAAAGCTGTTTAATAAAATTAAACCAACAGTTCTCAATGTAATATTACTATATATATTATAACATTAGTTTACAAAAGCCAAGAATTTCAATATACATGCCAAGAATCCAATACACGTGCCAAAAATCTTAAAGTAAAAGATTCAGAAAGTATCATTTTAGCTGCAGTGTTTTTAAAAAAAAATGATCAAGGTGACTTGAGAGGATCACATGAGCTACTGAATGCCTTGGAACATAAATAATTATTCTGTACATACGAGATGATTTTTCGATCAATTATATTATTTGATTTACTCAAGTGTTACTAAACCTCTCCTGGATAGTATGCTGTACAATACATGACATGTATATAATATGGCACCAATGCAAATATGTAAACTTAAAAGACATGTTTTTGGCATGTCAGGAGTTTTGTGCATGTAATGAACATAATAGGATTTGTTTATAACAATCTTGATAAAAATTATAACTTGATTAAAACAGATCTACCAATAAGTAGATATGATGGGCATCAACAAAAGGTCATGTTCTATTAACCTTTTGATTTACCAATCAAATCACAGGTTTTTCTGAAATTTAAAAATATTATTTGTAACACATTATTACTAACAATTACTCTCACTTGCATTTATAAAAATTTCATATAATAGTCTACTAAAAAAAGTGGCCAATCACAATAAAATCAGGTACCCCAGGTCAAGGCCAAGTGGACTAAAAATAGTGGCCAATCACAATAAAATCAGGTACCCCAGGTCAAGGCCAAGTGGACTAAAAAAAGTGGCCAATCACAATAAAATCAGGTACCCCAGGTCATGGCCAAGTTGACCTTGCCTTTAGAGATTACTGACATGTCACTTCTGTCCACATGGCTTGGAATCTTGGGCTCTGCCAATATGGGTATGTGAGAAACCTTGCCAGTAGCTTCCCTTAAGTCGATAGTTTTTCTCAGGTTCATCCTCCGTCAAATATACTTGCCACCATGTAAAGTCTATCATGTACTGAAAAATGGCATTAAACCCATAACAAGAACAACAACAATAACATCAAGGTATGGCCACTGATCCCATATAATTCATCAAGATTTACTTGATTATTGCTACTGGCTGTATCCATTTGATTTTAGCTCTTGGATTATGACAACCAATTATACAGTACAGCACTGATAATTAGTTTCATGCAATTATGTAACTTAAAGACACGTTTGGGCCTGTCAGGTAGTCTGATTCATAGAGTGATAATTAGTCTCATGCAATCATGTACACTTAATAAGGTGATAATGGCATATGCTAATGAGATAATGATAATGAAGATGATGTTGACAATGATGATGTTGATGATGACGATTATGATACTAATAATTTAACATTTAAAATTATAACAGCTGCAATGGCTGTGACAAATCTGATTTAACCCATGTTTTTTATTACCAAAGTTCATATGTTGTTTGTTCTTTGATTCTTATTAAAAGTCTGTTATCCCTCTGAAGGTCACAGTAGGACATCATCTTTCTTCAGGACATCTATATGTATGTCCCAATGGTGAAATACCTTGTGCTTAATTCATACTTAAATCTAGGGATGGACCGCTAGGGAAATTTTGCTGGGTACTCAGCAGGGAACTGCCTGGCCATAGTTGGTTTCTCCAGTCCCATTTAGTCAGGTTTCCCCACCCAACTCTCTCACTCCCATTTTTGTCAGCCATAAAACAGCAATTTTTTCAAAAGTATTTCATTACTGCGGGGGGGAGGCATCCAGCAAGATCAAATTTTTACCTCAAAACCCGTCAAGGCCAGGTATTTTGTGTTAGTACAAAACCTGGCCATGGTCTGGATGGCTGGGCCAGGTACCTGTCCATCCCTACTTAATGCATATGTATGTCACAATAGTAAATACCCTATGCTTAATTCATACTTCATACACATAAAAATATAATACATTATATTCTTGCAATAAAGCTTTGGTCCATGATGATAAACTGAAGGAAAATGGAATTGTTTTGTTTGTAGTGTATGTCAAGAAAAAGCTCTTCAAGTAAATTCATTTACCAAATTTTTATTTCCAAATATTTGTCTGGGATATGTCCAAAATACTTGTCTAAGATATATCCAAATGTGGAATTGGCTTTTGCCTATCAGTGACATGTCTGGGATTACAAATTTTGAGAATGGTCATATTATTCCAGGATTTACCTGGGAATGGTCTCAGATTAGAACATATTCCAAAGCATCCTGGATTCATCACAGATACCTGACAGATTTTTTTCTGGATGCATCTGGGAGATGGTGTAGAGAAGAAAACTTTTCTGGACAATTCCCTCTCAGACTGTGCAAGTTAAGCTTCTTAGCAAGTTGCTAGTACATGTACCTTGTAGTGTCAGGAGGAAGTTACATGTATTACTCAAGTACTTTTTTTTCTTTCCATATAACTTATCGTGAACTGAAACCAAGCACCTGGGATGTGTTCAGGAACATAAAGTTTTAACATCTGGTATGTGCTCAGGGAAAGAAATACAAGTATGCATGTGTTATCGATATGTGACAGAATTTATAAAAAGTTAATTAAAAGAATTTTTCAGAACAACTGTACTCACAATATAGAAATGAAAATTATGTGTCATTGTTCATTCACCTAATATAAGAAAGGTGTCAGCATGTTGGACCTGACATGCTTAGAAAATAACTGCTGGTAAGTGATGTCTTCAATCTCCTCCCACCCCTAACATGCCTTGATCTCAAAAGTGATGTTCTTTAAAACTTTAAGGAAAATATTGTAAACTTCCTTCTGAGCATTTTATATATTTTATATGTTTTAAGTTTTATATTATTTATCAAAAAACTCTAGTAAAAATAGACAAAATATGACTCATGAATTTAATGTTGCCACAAAAAGTCAACACAAATGAATGAAACAATTAACCATAATTTTTGTCAACTGGAAGCCTGGCCATTTAAAAATACACATTTCAAATAACAGCTGTCACAGACCACATGATATAATTGAAGAAGCCCAACATGGCTCCAAAAAATCTTGGGGAGAACCCTGTGATACCCAATTTGAGGTATCAACAAATCTGCAAAAGTAAGCACAGATCTGAATACTATTTACTAGTTCATTACAAAAGAAAAATTACATTACTGAAAAAACTGCAAAACTTAGCATAAATTATTTGATTATTATACTATTTAGTTAATATTACTGAAGATGTAATTCATACTTGGAACTTATGAGGATCAGCCATGACAGACAGAAACAACAAGCTGCACATGATCAAATACAGTGTAGCTTACTGCTGCTGCCAATTGCTGATTTTAAAGTATTGAAGTATATAAATAATTAAAAATTTAAATTTTTACATTGCCAAGGCAGGTTGCAAATCACTCAGATTTTTAAAGGTGCCATACACTTTTTCTTGATGTTATCATCTTCTCTCACAGAAGCGAGTATATACAGTTACTGACCTTAATAAATGATATGCAATGTATACCAAAGCGTAAAATTGTTCAAATTTTGAGAGCATCATAATGGGTACCTCATTATGGATCTAACCCACCAAACTGTCATGGTCCATTTCAACAAAGCAAACATTATTGTGTAAGATCTGTTGGTGCACATTTCCTTGCACTGTTGATATCCAACTTTGAAAAGATAAAATAATGAACTCTTTGAAATGAAGAAAGAATTTCACCATTTATTCAAAACTTTCATTGACATAAAACACTTTAATTCCTTATCAGCATCCAAATTTTTAACATATATTTGGAATATTTTGTCTTTAATCCTTATTACATGCAAAAGCAATTAATACTGGTGTTGTTCAAGCAGTGACTCCACTATTTCATCAGAGCATCCCTGAACTTATCTCCATGTCTAAGAATTTACTTAGGCATAAACATATCTAAAAAGGAAACAACAATGATAAAATTACTTCCAATACATTTGATAACACAATATTACTGCATTTTATTACTATTAATATCATTATATTATTATTGTTGTTATTGTTATTATTATAGTTATATTTTTAAAATTATTTACAGATAGAGAAATCTCTCAGCAATAACATTATCAATGATAATAATTATTATTATTATTATTATTATTATTATTATTATTATTATAATGTATTATAGTTGTTAATGCTATTTCATTCAAAGTGTATGGTGCTTTGAAAATTATATAACACAAAATGCATACAACCTGTAATTACTTTAGTACTTGAGGTTTTTGTAAGATCACAGTGTTAAAACCCTAAGTTACCTGCTATTTATTTAATAATTAGACTGGAATAATGCAATATTTGCATTCTTTTCTCGTATTTTTGAACACATCTAGAGTCTAATTTTGGAATCCCTGACATATCCCATATATTTGCACTCTGTTGGTTTAAGTCCCAGACACATCATAGATTTAGTCCCAGACACATCAGAAAGTGTTATATAAAAAGATTTTAATTCCAGACACATCCCAAGCAGGTTGTTTTCAATACAGCACATATCCCACAAACATGAAGGACATATCACTGACACTTTCCTCCTACATCCCAGAAAAGTCCAAGTTTGAGGGTTATTAAACAAAATACAAGAACAATGAAAAACAAAATTACATAATGTGCTGACAGATCAAAATCTAAACTGCAAAATATTGCAGACCCTGATCTGTGTTTTACGCAATAGCAGATAATGTTTTATGCAATAACAGATTATCTGTGTTTTATGCAATAGCAGATAATCTTTGTTTTATGCAATAGCAGATTATCTGTGTTTTATGCAATAGCAGATAATCTGTTTTATGCAATAGCAGATAGTCAGTATTTTATGCAACAGCAGATGATCTGTTTTATGCAATAGCAGATAATCTGTGTTTTATGCAATAGCAGATGATATGTATTTTTATGCAATAGCAGATGACCTGTATTTTATACAATAGCAGATTTGTTTTATGCAATAGCAGATGATCTGTATTTTATTCAATAGCAGATGATCTGTATTTTATACAATAACAGATGATCTGTATTTTATGCAATAGCAGATGACCTGTGTTTTATGCAATAGCAGATGATCTGATTTTATGCAATAGCAGATGATCTGAGTTTTATGGAAAAGCAGATGGTCTGTGTTTTATGCAAACACAGACCATAATCTTGAGCTATTTTGTTTGAATAGGGATGAACATTAAAGCATGAGTCAATACAGATAAAACAAATGTCCTTAAACACTCTTCACTGTTACTATAGTTACACAAAGTAAACAATCTTCAGGTAGAATGTATCTTCCTGCTCGTCGCATCACAGCTGACCATAGCTGACCATTTATGATCATACCACTTCCGATTCACAGGTGAGCAGCCTCAGCATTATTTTCGTAGCTGGCAGATCAGGAGCATTGAAAATATCATCCCTATCATCTAAAAACAAAATAATACAGTTATTACCTTTTATAATCTCAGTTTACTGTCACTGCAGAGATCTAATCAACTTTTTTAAACCTGTCATACAGTAAATCAGATTTAAGTTTATTAATAAAAAGTTCTGTTTCTACTTTAACATTTATCAAATATTTTTTGCAAAAAAATCATTAAGCTTTAAATTTTTTCCATTGATACATATCTATCACCTCAGTACTGGCTTAATTCCAAATGACAAAATGAGGTATCTGAAAATATTTTCTTCCATTTTTTTTCTAGCAAAATTGCATATTTTTGGCACAAGTTTTGTGTACACTTATAAATACTTAAATTATTATGCAGATCAACTTAGTTTTCAAAAGCATTAAATGGGTTCCAGCATTTAGAGATGGTCAAAGATTAAAGATAAAACCATCTCCATTTGGAAAGCATTCAGCCATGAAACACTAAAATATAGTAGAAGTTTCATTTATGATGTGAAAACACTTATCTAACCTTAAGTCAGACTCAATTCATGTTCATTTAGGCATTTCTGCTTTATCATTAATTTCACAAAACACTGCATCAAGGGTATAAATGTTTGCCCAAAATGATCTCTCTGGGACTCATGTGATATCTCTCTGGGACTTATATGATGTCTCACTGGGACATATGCATTGTCTCTCTGGGACTTATGTAATATCTCTGGGACTTACATGACATCTCTGTGAATTCTGTGATGTCTCTCTGAGACTTATGTGATATCCCTGGGACTTAATATGATATCTCTCCAGGGATATGATATCTCTCCGAGACCTATATGATATCTCTGCATTAACATGTGTTAATGCAATATTTTGCTACTCAATGATTTTAATTTGATATAAACTCTCCCAATTTTTAATAGCATTTGTAATGTATGCCATACAAACTGTAACACTCTCAGTAAGTCATTGGCTTTCTTTGTTAAATTCACTCAATCCTTCCTACAACACATTATTATTGATCTTTTTCTAACACTGGATTTATGATTACATTAAGCTTGAAAATTATTATGCCTGTCATGCATTGCCACAACAAAGGAAAATGTTTAAGTTCAATTTTTATATTTACAAATTCCTATAAACAAAATAATAAAGGAACTATATTTTAACCATTATTTGCAAATACAGTGGTCCGCCTCTTATACGGCCACCCCTTCTGCACCGGGAAAGTGGCCTTATAAGATGGGTGGCCTTTCCAGAGGGAGACTATATTTTTGTGAGAAGTATATGTAATGTACGTAGTAAGAAAGCTACATTCTTCAAAGCAATATAAGTTCTTCTTCTTATAATAGACTTATTTCAACTGAATATGCATTAATAGTTCTTATTCTTGGCATAAGCATGATATGCGAGTGGGTGTTGTTGTCATGCACATTGCAAAACCATTCAAAAACGTCATTTAAATCTTGGTACGTAAAGTTACATAATTCTCTTTCCATTTGCTCCATTTTGCCACTGCTGCTGAATAACCTCCTTATCGGTTACGATGTTGTTTATTTGAGTCTTTTCAACATAAAATTGTTTTATTCGAGTCTTTTCTACCTAAAATTGTTCAGCACGTCCCCCTCCCCACCTCACCCAATGTTGTCGAGTCAAATAACCGACTTTTTTCTAAAATAATCGTCTCCGTTTACGTGATGACATGTTAATGTTTGGTAATGATTTATTCGGATGTTGCTAACTGTATGCGATTAATTATGCAGACGAAACTTTTGTAGAGCGGACGAAATGCCTTCTTCATAAAGGAAGCGATAAATGTGTTGTCATGTGATTTTTCGGTCTTTGTCTGGTACCCTGTTTAGTTCAAGGTTAATTTCTCTGTGTGTGTGTGTCTACACAAATCTATTTTTAGCCTATGCAGACCCTGTTATGATCTTGACAATTATGTCCAGTTGTAATCATCAATGTTGCCAACTACAAGACTGATGAAACAATTTTTCTGCATTTAAACAAAATGCCATGTTTTTTTAAAGGCAGCGATCTTGTCACGTGATTCATTAGTCGCAGTCTGGTACCCTATTGTTTTTACATTTCTTTACACTAAGTGAGAGAAGCCAAAACGGCTTCGATATGTACACAGATTTGACCTGAACAATAGCACCTTACGGCCGTTAGGATTTGTAATCTTGACAATTATTGTCAGTAGTAATAGCTTTTAATTATGAAAGTGAACAAGCTCAACATGTAACTAAGGGAAGCCATAAAGGCTATCAAACCATTTTCCCACTGACTTGTGTATTGTACATCAATACCGCCACTTCTCTGCTGTTACTACTGTTCAATAATTGTAATCTTTACAATAATCTGAGTGACTAAACTGGATATCTCATGATAGCACAGCAGTAAGGTTAATCGGATTACATGTACTTACCTTTTTGTATGGATTAAAATTTGAGTCTTTCTCGGCTTTATGGAATAAATGTGGCTTCTCGTGAGGCGTAAATGATATAATATTAACCTTAGTGGAACATGTACTTTATTCAACACCTCTTTCAGTAACGAAAACCTGACATCAGGAAACAGAAATCGGATTACTTAACACACATTATGAATAAAATACTGGTTCTGGATACATATTACAAAATAAAATGCGGCCACTTGTGAGGGGTAAATTTTATATTTTTGCATTAATATGCTGGCCGCTGGTCACGTTAGCAGGGTGGCCTTTCGTGAGGGGTACTTTTGAACACAAACTCGTCGGTGCCGACGGATTCTGGCCGTAAGGAGCGGGTGGCCGCTAGTCCGGGGGGCCATTCAAGAGGGGGACCACTGTACATGTATTGGCAAAGCACACAAGAAGGGTGCATGAATACACAAGTCAATATGTCATCAAGAGAATCTAGAACCAATGAAGGTTTAATTGTTGACACTAATATGTCATTTTGGAGATCTTGAAAACAACAGACTTCATGAACCTTCTCACCTTCTTGAAAGGATTTTTAGCCATTAACTTTTACAAATGTTCTGGTCTCGTATCTTTGAAGTTTTCCTTACAAATAATGTACATGAATTGTATCATGCTAAATAAAGAAACATGGAAAATCCAAAGTGAAAGTAGTTACTTTATGAACTAATAACTTCCACTTTTCAGCATCACATGATCACAAATCCAATTAACCAATCGAAATGCTTCTTACAAAAGTTCAGTAAAATTTTTTAATCATTTACCGGTACAGAGGATATTCCTATCGGAACTCCTGCAAATATGTTCAGGTTTGATAGGATGAAATTGTTCACTTTTTCCGTGCATGGCTGAAAAATAAATAGATAGTATATATAGTGAAATTACATTTTGATACATGAATGATGCTAGGACCCATCATGGTGTGTTTAAATTCTTGTGGAAAAATTGTTTGGGCATTTTCTAACACAAACACAAAGATACATAAGAAACAGAATAATTAAACACTCAAGAAGAACTAAAAGAAAATTCTGTAACAGCTCACTTCCTGCAGTAGAAAAAGTTTAAATATAAAATTCATGAAAGGCATAAGCAGATCTGCATGAAGTAGCTGATACTAAAATCAGGTATTGGGAGCAAGATGATTCAGTTAATTAAACTTTAAACTTCAGTTTTAAAATGGATGCAGAATATACTAAACAAGACATAAGTGTTCCTCTGAACCCGGCTTCACACTGGCATCTGTGCATTGATATAACCCACTGTGTATGACTCATAAAAAATTTAACACAGAACTTTAATGTTTTTAACAATGATACCTGCTGCTGCCAGGTAAATGACACTAATATCTTACCATACTTTTGAATGTGACAAAATGTGTATACAATTTTTATTACTTTTTTCAAACATAGCTTCTCACTGTGACCCACTTGCAACAGTTGCAAAATTTCAACTAATTTTACCATATGTCAGAATGTGTGATAAAATGAGTACACGATTTTATTAATTTTCAAACATCTCCTGCACACTGTGACCCATTCACAAAAACTGCAAAATTTCAATCAATCTATAGAATGGTAGCTAATAAAACCATGACAATATCATCCAGGGCTTAAAGTATCTACCAAATTTTTTTAGCCATAGGGAAACCAACTTAAATATTTTACTGATGTTTCAAATTTTAGGTTACCAAACCGAAACATTTCAGTTAATTTTAACATTAAAAGCAGAAATCTGTTTAACGGGGATAAATGGCAGAAGATGCCAATGAGCAACCAGTTGACAATTTTCACTTGCTAATTCTGAAATGCTAACCAAAATTACAACCATCTTATACTTTTCACCTACCCTACTGGATTATACCCAATACTAATTTTATAACAAAATGCATCAAGGACATAAAAAATGCATAAAAACTTAGTTGTTTCATTCAACAGTTTATAATTTCTAACCTGAATATTGCCAGAGTGTCACTAACACTGTTATCATGTTTGCATTTCAATCCCAAGTTTTCAGTGCAGAAAATAAAACCCTAGCCTGCACACTGTCCATTTCCAGTTCCTGGAAAAGTCTATTTTCAGTTAAGGGGTGAGGTGTTTTGAACCACACATAGTTGATAAAAAAAACTGTCGTCTGCATCCAATATTTGCAATTTTTGGTTTTGATATTTCTATTAAAAAAACTGAATGAAATAGGGCAAGCATTAAAAGGGATGTAACTCCAAAATTTATGGAATTACTTGAAGCATATTGAAGACAATGAACTATACACTCCTGTTGTCCAAAAATATACAGAAATATGGCAGCCATCTTAGTGAAGAATCTCCCATTTGGACTGAAACATGAAGGAGATGACAGTGTCAGAGGCCTCCTAGTATAAAACGTCAAAAAAAATGAGTGTTGGGGATCTCCCAGCAACAGACGTGTTAGAAATTATAAACTGATGAATGAAATGATGAATTTTTTGTGCATTTTTTTACATCATTGATGTTTTCTGTTTTTGAAATCAGTAGGTAGGGTGTACAAGATGCCAGGATGGTGGGTGAATACTATAGTTGCAACTTGGTGTAGTCATGAGAGCAAAACTTCCATACATAGCAGACAAAATATGTTATATGCAAATTTTACAAATACATTTTTCCAGAAATCACCAAAAATGATTCATATCTTCTCAGCACCACAGAGACTATATAGTGTTTACAATTTACCTATCAATAATACATGTATTATAAATAAAAGTACAAGGGAGAACACTTCTCCCATTTTCTTTCATGCTACCCATTTAAAAAAAACAACACTGATACCCCAAGATACACTTCTGGATAGCATGATCAATTTCATACTGAAGTTTAACTCCGATATTCAACCTTTCATGCCTACACCAAATTCAACTTACTTTCCAACCTTAAATAAATTACAGTTCATTCTCCAATGTCACTCCTCAGTTAATACAGTGACCTCATTTATCAAATTTACAACCTCATTTTTGGTCAACCAATAAGAGCACAGTATTCCATTTAGCATGTTGCACTATCATGGTAAGCATGCATTATCATGGCTATGTCATGGGGTAACTCTGGAAAGCAGGCTGGCATTCCTTAATCGTTTCCTCCTCACTTATCCCAGTGACTGTATACATGATTTCCTCCAGATTTTTGCCAAAGGTACTAAAACTAACAATCTGTTTGCTATATGTTGAAATTAAGAAAGGATATTTTAACATAACTTGATAAAACTCACAGATCAGACTGTTTGTAGTCTCAGCAGTTGCATGACCTATTACATGTTTTTGGTGTTGAAAATACAAGACAGTTTTATGAACTGTCATATCAACAATCAGATTTCAACAAATCCTGCACACAAGCCTATAAGCTACCAGGTTACTGGTTCTGGGCTGCTGAATTCAGTTGGTCCATTGGACTAAAACACGATATTATGAATTACTTTACATTTTATAAAAATACATTCAGAATTATGAAGACTTTTGTAATAATGCTTGTGGGATTCTAAAATACAGCAGTTTTATATTTGAATTTGAGCTGATCTACCAGGTTCTTTTTCTGATAACTAGGTAAACTATAATCCAAGTAGTTGTATCTTGAGACTATTCCAAATAGTCTTTTACTGCAAATTGATAAAGTGGCATTTGGCGAAAGATCACCCTAATGCTAGACAACACGACTTGGCTAACTCCATAAACATGCAGAAAAACCCATAGAGTTATGGATCCTAATCTCATACAACCAAAGGAACTAGAGAAATTAGCAACAGGTGCACTGCAAAAGTCTCACACTACAATATGCATAGCATGGCCTTACAAAGAGGAACTTTTGTTTTGAAACCTAAGTTAGGAGAACAGGCAATCATGGACATAACTCCTATAAAGAGGGTATGGAATGATGGAAATCCAATTCATTCAAGGCATCATCAACATAAAGGTGCATGGTAGATATGCTGAAATCCAATCATTCTTACTAAAGTTATGCTGTGGAAACCAAATGAAAAGAGGAAATCTGGAGACATACCTCTTGTAAATGATAATGTGGAATGCTGGAAATTTAACTCACGCAAAATATCATCAGTATAAAGCTGCATGAGAAATACATTACAAAGTAATGCTGCAGAAACCAAAATCAGGATGATAGGCAAATAAGAGGAATAACTCTTGTAAATGACATTCATGGAAAAGCTGGAAATCAAACTCATTCAAGGTCTCAACATCTCATCGATATAAAACCTCCATACTAAATTTGACTGAAATCCAAAACACCTTGGTAAAGTTATGCTGAACAAGACAGGAGAAAAGGAAATCAGGAGACATAATTCCTGTAAATGATATCATGTAATAATGGAAATCAACTTAATATAGAGTTGCATGCCAAATTTGCTTAGTCTGAACAATATAGAGCTTCATTCTAATTTGGCTTAAGAACAAAACTTTTTGGGAAAGAAAAGCTTAAGTAAGGCTGATATGCAGTCAGGGGCCATAACTCATGCAAATGATAACAGAAAGCAGGAAATACAACTTTCTTTAAGTCTTATCAGTATAAAGTTGCATACCAATTTATTTAAAATCCAACAATTATAAATTATATTGTGGAAAAGATATGGTTGACATACAGACTGACACGCAACTAAATGGATGGCAAAATATAATATAATATAGGCTTTGCCAACTTCATTCATTGGGGACCTAATTACATTGATATCCAAGTACTTACAGTTGTAATATATTCCAGTTTACATGATTCCACAGTTCCTCCAGACAGTAGAGCTGCAGCATTATAATCAGCAAGTCCGTTTGTATGACCACAGCAGCCAAACTAAAATTTTACCAAATACATAAATGAAATTTTTAAAGTTAAATATTACACACTTCATTCAACCACTTCTGTAAGAAAGAATTACCTGAAGAATGGAAGGCAAATACATTCCAATCCCTCCAATCTTGCACCCAATGATGTAGAGGAGTAAAAAGTATGCAAACATAAAAATCAATTTGAATTCTAAAGTGCTGCAGACATTGAACAAGTTTGAGTTGTTGGTGGTGATGGGGAATGAAAACGGAAAAAGAGAAACAAACAGACCTGTCATGGATTTTTTTCCACAGCATAATGAACACACCATACACATTATACTACACAGGCCAATACAATCAGCGGTTCATTATTGCAAGCTTTAAAGCAACGAGGCACTGACATTATTCCCTCCCTTTGCAAAACAGGAAAGTGTAGCATATGCAAATATTTATTATCATACATAGCATCTCACCAAGCAAGTTAGCAGAGATATCTATTGAGTCTCTGCTTCCTGTTACTGGTCCTCAATTTATAAAGTTGGGCTAACGTACATACTTCAAACCAGCCAAACCTCCATTTTCATAACTAGCTGTTATTTTGATCCAACTAAAACAGATGACCCCTCTTAAAAGACTTCTCTCAAGAGAGACCACCTTACCTTAGACCCAAAAAATATATTTTCATTGTTCATTCAGTGAAATCAGAGCCTCCTAAGATGGCCATACAGCTCTCTATACAATCAGTTTGAAAAACAGAGACAAGGCTGGAGCTGCCATTCCAACACCCCACTGCACTAATCTAAAGCTGATTAGGGACCAACCTTTCAACTTTTTGTAGAGGGAGGCCAGCACTGGGATATTTTTTTTATATTTTGCCTTTTTATAATTTATTTTTTTTAATGTGTATAATATATGTTAATAAGTTCTTTTCTGAACAAATCGGAGCAAGAATGTTTTTAAAGCTATTTGGGGAATGGTTTTTTTGTGTCTAAACAGTCCCTAGCTCCCAAGAAAATTAAATGGTCAGCATCACACCAGTTAAAACTTCCATTTTTACCATAGAAAATACAGTGATACTTAATCATTGAACTACAATGAAACCTCTCAAAAAATGAATTTCGTCATCATTGTGGATTACCTTTCCACACAGTACTGAATGCATTGCAAAACATTAAATTTGACAGCCCATGAACACCCCAGATCTTGCAGAAACATGGTTTGTTCACACAATCAGCCTAGTCACATTGGTATTATGGGTAATGAAAGGGCAGATAAATCAGCCAAAGATGTCCTATAGTCACCTTTTTCAAAATGGAAGATTCCATATACATGTACTTACTTCAAAATATTATATACATCAACATGTTCTGTTTATGTGGCAGAATATGTGAAATTATATATATATATATATATATATATATATATATATATACTTATTTGCACACACATAAAAAAGTGATTCTGCATGCTATAATGATTATGGAGCAGCCTACTCAAGCACTGCCTACATGTGACCTTGAATTTGAAAGTCTGTGAATACCCATATGCCTGCAAATGCTATACCATATGTACTCACTTATATGACGAATCCAGCTGCAAACTGAACAGACCCAGATCAGCTGTCACATAGTGCGCCAGTTATCCATGTCAATAAACTGTCATAAACTACTATGATTGTTTTTGTTATTGTTTTGAATGTGTGAATGTGCCACCCATACAGATCAATTGCTAAAATGAATTCACATTATGTATAATCTGCAATACAGTCATACTGCCATTGGCAGTTTCTTGTTTGCTTTGTTTATCCTTGCAAAATATCAAAAGTAAACTATGTTAAGACAGCACTTATCTTCTGGATAAACAAAATCCATGAATGTACTAATTTCTTTGAATGAGTAATTAATAATTAATTAAGGAATTAAAATTCAGCATTAAAAATGAGAAGGTGGATACTTGCTTTCTCTTGTATAAAGTCCATAAAACTTTTTCCGGCTGGGACTGTAAAGTAATCCTCCACAGACTGCTTCAGTGTGAACTTAACTATATCATGCATCTAGAAAATTCAACATAAGAGAAATAAGATTTGAATATTTAAAAATACATTCTCCAACAACAAGGTATAATTTTTATAAAAAGATTCTAATAGATAAAAATATCTTCTTGGGACCACTCTCTTATATGGTTTTTGTACTAGCTCCATTCATCTGGATTTTCATCCTACCTCATTCAAATCTCCTTGCATTACCTTCATAAAATGTACAATAAAAATAATAAAAATCAATGTATGTAATAGACAATGAAATGGAGTAGGATTCTCACAAAGAATGTCACTATTAAGTTCATACAAAGACTGCTACTGGACCATATAAAATATTTTACCATGTTACATATTACATGTTTGCAGCGTGCAGTATGACTCCAAAAAGTTTTTTTTACCATGTTACATCATTTTGAAGTGACTCGCAAATGTCCTGGCACAATTTCCTATACAAGTTACTCACACTGGGTTTGACTGTAAAAACAAGAATCTTGTGAGACCATGTAACTGTTTTGATAGTGATGTTGAGAAGAGCTGACCATGTAACATGGTTTAGCAATGATTCTGAGAAGAACTGATATTATAAAATGTTGCAACCATTGCTCAGATAAGCTTTGAGTCTACCATCTGATTTCAAGACAACTTCAAGAAGACCTGGCCTTGATTGACAGTGACTCTGGGCTATTCTGACCATCATATATTCTGGCGATGTTTGACCATGAATACATAACACTGTCTGAAAGTAACTCAGTGAAGTATTGGTCCTAATAAATTAAATGGTTCCAAGAAATTCTGTCTTGGTCATATGGATTGTCAGTGGTATGAGTAAATCTTGACAACCTGGTTATTTGGTTTGTCAGTGGTATGAGTAAATCTTGACAACCTGGTTATTTGGTTTGTCAGTGCTACCAAAACTCTCAACTACAGTAATGTTTTTATAATGTTTCTTGAAAGTTCAGAATATATTTCACATTTGGGAAGTGACTCAGAAATTTTGACCATATTACATTTTCAGTGCCTCTAAAAAGTCTTGACCAAATAAGATAGTTTCGATAGGCAGCAAGTTAATTAAAATTGAGATCTACTTACCATCTCTACTTGCTTATATGATGAGTTCAACTGCAAACTGTACAGACCCAAAACTGCCATTGCATAATGCACTGGCAGATCTGGGTCTATGCAGTTCATTAGGAGTAATCAGTAGAATAAATAGCATATACCCTGATTTATAAGTAAGTACATATGGTTTAAGTTATGTTTGCAATCACAATTTTAATCTGAGTAGGTATATGATAATCTGATAGCAACTCATAACATTCCAGATTATGTTACATGATTTTGCAGTGACCCAGTGATTAGGCCAGGTTATATTACCCAGTACAGCAGTGGTTCCCAACCTTTTTGGGCCATGACCCTAGAAAATAATTTTTCTAAGCCTCATGTCCCCATTTCCACATTTTGATAAGATTTGCCCCCCACCTCCACCCCCCTCAAAAAAATCCTGGCAACCCTCTGTGAGAATGTCCTCATGACCCTGATTTGGGTCACAACCTGGGGGTTGGGAACCACTGAATACCATAGGGTTTGGCAGTGACTTGGGAAAGGTCTGGCCATGTTACATGGTTTGGTCAGCCACTTAGCCATGTCATATGCTACAGACTTCAATTTGACAGTGATTCTGGAAATTTTCACTAAGATACATGGCTTGGCAATTATTTTTACAAATCCTAGGATATTTTTGGCACATAACTGGTTACAAGTTCAGCTTATCTAATCTGGAACATCTTGGTTATATTGTAGGCACCAGTAAGGCCAAAAATAAAATATGTGTTTCCTATGGCACTGGTTTTACAATTAGGGTAGGTAGGTGGGTTTGAGGCTTCTGGGTTTTTTTTAAAAACATTATATATATTATGATTAGTATGTACAATGCATTAAGCATTTCAAGTACTGTGCTAAACTAGCTCAATTAGATGCACAAATCAATTTTGGGGGGTTTTTTGATCTTTTTTTTAAATTTTTGCTTTTGTATTTAAACATTACATATATTATAATGAATAGTATATATACATTGCACTTGAAGTACTTGGCTAAACCAGCTCAATTTTTGATGCATAAATCAATTTTGGGAATTTCTTTTTTTATTTTTTTATTTTAACCTGGGGGAAAAAGTGATAGGGTTGGCAACAAAAGATACGGACAGTCGGCTGACCAGAAACACATATTTCTTTTGCCTAATTCATTATTTCATAATGACCCTGTGTGGGGTATTAATTAGTGTTATACTTAAATAAGTTTTACATAATAGGCTTTGATTAAACCAAATGGTTTGTTTCAGTAGGTGTAATTACTTTAAAGTTTCCAATCAGATATTAAAATAAATAAGAATTAAACAGTCCTTTACAATGAGAGCACAATGAACTGAATTACATCATTCAAATTATTGTCTTTACAAATGTTACACAGGGTTTCGCATATTTTTATCTCACTTCAGGTACATGTTTGTATCAGATATCAACCATATCAAGCGTATAGTCAATAACAATTATAGTTCCAGATATTTTTCTCTTTACAAAAGAAAAAAATTATTATGCAAGAGCTTAAAACACATCAAATACAAGCTAACGTTATACTAGCATACTGCAAGATGTGTTCAATATTTACACTTCATTTTATGATTTTAAGCCAATTTCAACATATCTTCAGCAAATATATTTCAAGTCCATTATCTTATATATATATATATATATATATATATATATATATATATATATATATATATATATATATATATATATATATATATAGACACACATACACAAGGTCACTGCAACCACACACAAACTCAATGTGTCTTAAAATCGGGATTGCTCATTGAAATATTTGCAGATGTATAATTTGTTCAAAATGGAACAATTACTAGGTGCTTGCTTAATGGAACCATTACTAGGTGCTTGCTTAATGGAACCATTACTAGGTGCTTGCTTAATGGAACCATTACTAGGTGCTTGCTTAATGGAACCATTACTAGGTGCTTG
The DNA here is from genome assembly GCA_016617855.1 of Megalonaias nervosa. Classification (NCBI taxonomy): domain Eukaryota; kingdom Metazoa; phylum Mollusca; class Bivalvia; order Unionida; family Unionidae; genus Megalonaias; species Megalonaias nervosa. Next base: position 28,602 of record JAECUM010007242.1, on the reverse strand, counting down.
CTTAATATCATGCTGAAAAACAAGTCATCAGAATAAATCAAAGATTTCTTAAAATATTCTGTCAGAGATTTTTGTCATCATTTTCACTTGACTATGTACTCCTTATGTTAATGTTCATCACAAACTTAAAGAGACTAAGACACTCTGGTCCTACATTATTTAAGACTCTTAAAGTAAGAACAGTTTTCTAAAAATAACATAATTCTTAACTGGCATCAATGCAAGACTGTTAAAAAGAGTCAATGTTAAAACAATATTAACATTTAAAATCACCCTGGTTGATCATGTTTTGTAACCGTATAAGAAGAATTATGGGGTTCTTCCCACTCCGTACAGCAGACAATAAAATGTGGGAAAACAATGTTATGCAATTTTAAGATCTCATCCAATATAAAAACCCTAACCCTTTTTCAAACTTACTCTTTTCTTAGATACTTTTATAACAAGTGTTTCAAAAAGTTGTTGGAGCAGAATAAATAATTATTAATAAGGATAAAAGTCTTGCATATTTAAGTTTTAATTTTGTACCGTTTACATCTAAATACAATTCTCTACATTTGGTTGCTTCTTGTTCTGAGCAGATAAGCAATAACTGAATTTTTCTGACAAATTGTTTTGTCAAACATACATTTCATAGTACAGTGAAAATTTTCATATTGTTTGCTCTCAACAATGTATGTATGTATGTATCTATGTATGTATGTATATGTATTTACATACGTATATATGTAGGTAGGTAGAGAGAGAGAAAGGTAGGAAGGTAGCTAGGTAGGAAGGTAGAGAACATACCAGATCTTTTGATATAAAAATAATAATTCCTATTGTCACCAGCAATATTACTATGAGCATTAAACAACTGAAGAACTGAAATTGAAAAAAGATAAATATATTCATGTATGTAATTTTCCTTTGTCTACTTTGAAGTAAACATGTATACAGACATGAAATAAATATTAGCTACCTAAGACTAGATAATATAAAGGATGGATATTGATCTATACAAGACTAAATCCTAGAGCTTCCATCAATAAGAAATATCTGGCTTTACAATATTAACATATTGGGTAGAAAACCAAATGAAACACATTGTTTAGAAAATAACTCCTTTGTGAGGAGATTGCAGCAGCCAATCTCAACCTCAGTTCTTGTGCCTGCATATCAGACTACCTTAATGCTACACACATTGTAAGCAAATTGTAATTTTGAAAAATAACTACATGCAGAAATTTATTTATGTATCCATATCCCAAAAACATGTATTGATACATCATTGGGACATAAATCTAGATTATATAGTATATGTTATTGACTTTAACAATATTTATTAATAATAATTCCCAAGTTGAAAAGGATGTGACTCCATATAAAACTCTCTCTCTTACCGCTCCAGTGGCCTAGGGGTTTAGAGCGTCCGCCTCGGATGCAGGAGGTCGCGGGTTCAAACCCCGGCCGAGTTATACCAAAGTCTTTAAAAAATGGTACTAACAGCTGCCTCATTTGGCACTCAGCATTAAAAGGTTAGTGTTAGGACTGGTCAGCTAGATGTCAGGATAATGTGACTGGGTGGGACATCATACCACATGTCTGCAGCATGATGCCCCAGTGCTAGATATCACTACAGTCCTACCCACTTATATCGACATCACTTGTGTCGACAAGCTGCCTATTTCGACAAAAAAGCAAAGTCCCGGTCCCTTGGTCTACTATTACTATCAAAATTGTCATGCTTATGTCGACGTCGAGATAAAAAATAAACGTACATGTCGACAGAATCCCTTGGTCCCAGCTTGAACAAATCCTTTGTTTTCTAATCATTTATGTCGACAAGCTGCCAGTTCCGACCCATACTTTGTTTAACAATTAGTTGATCTTGCCGCCAGGCTTTAATTTACCCGCCTAATCATTTATGTCGACCAGCAGCCAGTTACGACCCATACTTTGTTCAACAATTAGTTGATCTTGCCGCCAGGCTTTAATTTACCCGCCTAATCATTTATGTCGTCAAGCGGCCAGTTCTGACCTGTACTTTATTCAACAATTAGTTGATCTTGACGCCAGGCTTTAATGTCGTGTTCGGATTAAAAAAATCCCAGGCTTTTGCTTGGTCCTATAAAGTTGGCTTCTCACGGAGACTTAAATAAAAGCAATGAAATCTGATCGATTCTTGCATTTTCCAAAGTGATCGGTGATTAAAACAAGTCTATTGTGCTATGAAAGTTTCCTTTTTAACTTTATTTATATTTACGATGGCCACCAACGGCAGTGTAAAACGCAGATTAAATTTACAGTCTCTGGAAACTAAATATCTGGCTGTTAAGGAAGTTGAGGGTGGGGCATCTCGCAAAGATGTCTCTGAAAAATTTTCTCTTAAACATAACACCCTGTCAGGATGGATGAAAGCTGCTGAGTCTATAAAGAAAGACTACGTTGAAGGTAACTGCGCTACCCAAAGGAAGAAACAGAAGACTGCTAAATTTGAAGACGTGGAGGAAGCCACAGCAAAATGGTTCAATGAAACCCGCATTGCACATTCCACTTTATCCATAGATCGTGATATGATCATCGAAAAAGCGAAAGAATTTGCGAAAAAACTTAGTGTGGAGAACTTCGCTGCAACAAGTGCTTGGTTCAGTCGGTTTAAAGTTCGTCACAACATCGGATACAAAAGGATTTATGGAGAAGCCAACTCAGTAGACACATCGCAGCTTGATGGATGGAAAGCCCAACTTAAAGATATATTGCAGAATTATAAGTCTGAGGATATATACAATGCGGACGAAACTGCTTTATTCTTTAAGTGTACTCCAGAGAAGACATACTGCATCAAAGGTCAACCATGTGTTGGTGGGAAATAGCCTAAAGACCACAACTCTGTTCTAATCACATCGAACATGATTGGCAATGATAAAATGCCACTTCTAGTTATTGGCAAGTCTAAGAAGCCTCGCTGTTTTAAAAATGTGCACCATCTTCCTGTGGATTATTATGCGAACACATGCTTGGATGACGTCGGATATTTTTATGGAGTGGATAAGGAAACTCGACAGAAAAATGAAAGTGCAAGGAAGAAAAATTGCCTTGCTTGCGGATAATTGTTCTGCGCACCCACGTGTGGACGATCTCCAACACGTCCAACTAATTTTTCTTCCGCCCAATACCACGTCACTCATACAGCCGATGGATCAAGGAATCATCCAGAATCTAAAACTTCATTATAGAAAACTTCTCGCCCGCAAAAAGCTGGCTGCGATTGATCAGCAAGAAGAATTTAAGGAAGATTTGCTTGGAGCTCTCTACAACTTGAGGAAAGCTTGGGGATTAGTGAAGCCAGAGACCATACAGAACTGCTTTATGCACGCTTTCTTTCCCGAAAACGAGGAATTTCATGGATTCTCCCCATCAGATATCCCACATAGTCTTGAAGAAGATGGCTTATATGAAGGCATTGGAATTCCAATGAATGAGTTTGTTCGGATGGCTATTGAAACAGATGACAAGGAACAATGCCTAGCAGCTCTAGCAGATGATGACATTATTGCTGCCGTCAAAATAGATTACGTTTCAGAAGATGGCACCGAAGACAACATTGATACTGATGCTAATGATGAATCGGAAACACCACCTTTGCCATGTGTTTCATGCAGAGAGGCCTTTTCAATGTGCGATGGTTTGACAAGATTTTTTGCGCAGTCAAACTCATTGGTAATATCGGAAGAAGCGCATGGTCACTTGGAAAAGTTGCAGCGTCTTCTCCAGACAGAACAACTATCAAGGTTCAAACAGAAGAAGCTTGCATGAAGTTCAGAAATGCATGCACTCTCGTTATCTCCCGTGCCCACTTGTTGTGCTAACATTTAATTTTAATTTAAATTTAAATTAAATTAAATTTTATTGTAATTTTATGCATTTATTATGCTATAGATAAGCTCAATTAAAGGTCAATGTATTTGTCATTAAAATCTTTTACTGCTACATGTACAGTGTATTTGTATTTTGAGAGAATTCTTAACTTGTTATCTCCGGAACGTATTTTAAATGTATACCACTTGAGCTGACATTGTTACAATATTGTATTGTAAGAATCATTTTCTTTTAATACCTCATTAGCATGTGTCATTGTATACAATTTTACGCCTTCATTAATCATATCAGCCGCATATCGCTTGTTCGCTTTTATGTACTTTTCACGATGACTTCTGTAACTAAATAAATGTACTGTTTAAATCAACTTGTTGACAGGTTTTCATTTCCCTGTGAATAGCCCCATCCCCTTGGTAAGCTCAATAAGATGGGAACAGACCGACCAAAATCTAGGCCAATTTAAGTATGTACTTGAAGCATGTAAATAATTATGTGATAATGCCGACATTGAATATCGTAATGTTTTTCATATCAGGATGCAATATTTTATTGTGGATTTTATTACACAAAGGTAACCAAAATGTAATTTGTCAATATACAAGTGTCTTTCACACTGGTTTTGTCTTCATGTACTCAAAATTTCCATTGTTTCTTTTCTCAACAGTGTAAATGCTACTCACTGACGACAGGTCACCCCATACTGACGAATTTAACTTGTATCTTTTCTGTGACCCCCCCCCCCCCAACACTTATCTCGACATCCGCCTATGTCGACAATATTTCCTCGGGCTCGAGGATGTCGACATAAACGGGTAGGACTGTATAAACTGTCACACTGCAGACATCGTAGCGATATGACTGAAACATTTTTAAAGCTACGTTAAAAACCTAAATCACACACACACACACACACACACACAAACACACACACAAGTCTCGAGAGAAGTTTTGTGAAGTCTGAAAAATTGCATAGGTCCACACTGAATATTGTTAACTGGCCACAGTCTGTGACTGTATGCCCAGAATAGCCCACATGTATGTCCAGATACTGTCAATGATTCATTCAACCCCAACATGAGTAAACCCTTTGGACTTGTCAAAAATCCATTAGTCCAAGCACCCTCAGACCCTAGGCAAGATAGTTTAAGTCACTGACCCTTCCTACATTTTAAAACTTCATTATTGGCACTGTACAAGCTTACTAGTTTATCTGCCAGGTAGCCAGCAGCTTTGCTGATCCCATTATTTTTGCCTTTGTTCTGCCTCCAATTTAAATTTGCAGAAACACCAATTGGATTTGTCATATTAGCACCCATTCCACCAGTGCCTCCTCAAACACCCTTCAGCCTGGTACATGTATTTAGGACCTTTGTTAAGAGGAAAGGCTTCTGCTGACAGTGTTGTGTCTGTGGAGGGAGGGATGATAGTTGATTTTCAATCTATTGCCTACTGACTTGGCTGGCGCATGGGAAGGCAAGTCCTTTCAATGGCAACAAGTGCACATGTTACAGCTTTGGCATGATTGCAAAACTGATGACTGTGGCACTTCCATATCTATCACTTAATATTTCCAAGGCAACAGGTGGATAAAAATGCTGTTCTCTGTCCATTATGGGATCATGTTTAACTTCAGTCAAACACATCTTGTCTCTTCGACGACATGTTAAAACAGCCGAAAAAATTAAACTTTGGGTTACACATCATCTTGATGCCAGTAGTATTATTCATTCCCATTTACGATGTGATCCCAATACAGTGGAACCTGTCTTGAAAGACCAACTCTTCTGCCAAAACATAATGGTCTCTCATGACAGGTGGTCTCTCATAACAGATCATAACTCTATATAATCAATAAATCTATACAAGGAGAACCTGGTCTCTCAAGACAGGTGGTCTCTCATAGCAATAACCCTCCCAAAAAACTAAATCCAATATAAAGAAGAAGAATATAATAAATGCAGGGTGTTCACACCCAAAATCCTCCTCTCCCAAGAAGAAAATGAAAATAACTACACTTCACCCTCGAGAATGAGAATTAGCACTGCAGTTGGAATGCTCAAAAAAAAAACACTACCTTTTGGCACAATGCCAAAATCTGCTACCATCTCCTCTTCTTATGCGTTTGTGATGATGTCAGCTAAACCAGAGTTATGTAAAGATTTTCCTTATCTGTTGAAGAAATAGAAACCGATCGCTGATGGGACTCCTACTCTTCTGTCACCATGTTCTGCTTGGACTGTTGCTGCTTTGGTCAAAAAGGTTGCAAGAAAAGTGCAAGACATGGCAAGAATGTTGCAAAAGTGGACTGGATTTGTCCAAACAAGAACTAGCACACCTCATAATCAAGTGGTAATTCCAGTATAAAATGTAATGCGTTGGACAAGAATCACTTCAGTTCTTCTAAACAAAATGTCCTCCATGAATTCAGTCACATAACCATCACAGATGTCCAAAGGTTCCTTCAAAAAATGAAAACAAGCTAGTTTTCCTCCTTTAGCCAAAGATTGGTATGTGTTGTCTGTACTCACCAAGGCAAATGCTCTCAAGCAAACATAGATAATTCAAAAAGCTCCTGAAGAAATCATCAATACAGTTTGTGAGTGTCACTTAAGTGTACTGAAAGGAATGGTACCCCTGACAAAAACAGAGAAACTGTGATTAAGATGACAATGTCCCCTTTTTGGTAATATGGTGAGAAAGAAAATTCCAATCAGTCAAAAGAAAAAGTGCTCATTCAAGGAAGGTGATTTCTTCCCGTGCTGACAGATCCAGTGTTAAAATTCTGTGATCCCTTGTCAGGATAGATTACTGGAATTCTCATTCAGAAGTGATGATGTGAACTCAAAATTATGACAATTTGAAGGATATCATCCCTGTACACCAGGATCAAATGGAAGGATGAAAATTAACTCTAATTCCTTACAAGTGGAGGATCTAACTCCATTGTTGGTACAAAAAACAGATACCTCATTTATATTCTAATCCTAATCTCACAGATATGTCTCATGTACATCAATCATTTAATGAATGTCACAGGTACATCAATCATTTGATGAATGTCACAGGTACATCAATCATTTGATGAATGTCACAGGTACATCAATCATTTGATGAATGTCACAGATACATCAATCATTTGATGAATGTCACAGGTACATCAATCATTTGATGAATGTCACAGATACATCAATCATTTGATGAATGTCACAGGTACATCAATCATTTGATGAATCTAACAGATTTGTCAAAAGCAAAAATATCACATTGGTATGGACAATTATTGCAATGTCTTCAAGTGTTTCATCAGAATGCTTTAAAAAAAAAAACCGTACTCATAGGGATTTTAAGAATGCAGTGAAAACCAAGGAAATCAAATAAGATGAGAGACATGGCTGCCAGAGAAAGATAAAGGCAAAAAGTTTGAAGAGTTGCTAAAACATCCAGGTTGATACCTATATCAAGGACTGGTTGGATTAAAAATTAATGTCAACACCCTCTCCATCAGAATTAGAAAAAAGAAGTGAACAGTGACCTCTTATTTTGTCAATGCACCTCTGGAAGGCTCAGAACACTGTCTTCATTCCAAATTGTAGTTTTGGAGAGCAGACTGGAACCAGAAACCCTGAAGAATCAGAACTTCTGGCTCTAGATTAGTGTCTCAACCTCAGACTGATGCATCTGCAAACAGATATACCAGTAAATGGGATTCAGAATCATGCATAGGGGCTCTAGCTGTAAACCAGACCCAATCTGTCCACCAAGTCAGACTGGAGGGGTGGAAATCCTGATCTAGTGAAATCTGAGTATTCTAAGGATCCCTATGTGGTTTCCAGTTTGCCAGAAGATGAAAAGGAAGCAAGTGCATTCTGCAGAGGGGAACCATGTCTGCTGCTAAGTTGAAGATCCACTGAAGAGAAAGAAAAAGGTGAGCTGACATTGCAGCCTTGGCTCTCAGTACCAACTGGGTCAGAATCTCGTCAACTCTGTCCCATCTGTTCATGAGGAAATTCATTCCTATTTCTTCAAAATCTTCAGATGGAACCAGCTCCAATTCCTCTGGGTTTGGTAAAAGGCTAAGACTGGCCACCAAAGACCAACTGAGAAACAGATCTTGTTGGACAGGCTCTAAGCGACCATTGTGGACCAAGCAGTCATGAAAATACTGGAGTAAAGGAATCACAAATAATCTCAGGTAGACAGCAACTAATCCTACAGTCCATAAATAAATCATTTTGTTAAAATGTATGGTTTCTGTACATACTTAAGAGTAATATGTTTGAGGTGAAATTAATGGGCCTAGATGGGCAAGAAAGAAACTATCATACCACTATACAAGCTTTAGACCTATAATGAGACAGGCAAGAAAGGAATTCCTATCATACCACTGTATAAACTTTAGACCTATACTGAGACAGGCAAGAAACCTTTTTTGACCGCAACCGTAAACAATACATTTTCTGCGCCTCACGTTCCAGTTTCCACATTCTGATAAGCTTTGCTACCCTAACAAAAATCTTGGCGACCATCCAGAACGTCCACGCGACATGGGGGTTTGCGAACTACTGATGTCGAAGATATATCAACTTTCAAAACCTACTGCTGACGCTGGCGACACCGAAGGAAAAGTGATAAGTATGTGATTTGGATTTATTAACGCAGCTTTAAAAACTTTTCAGTCATATCGCTACAATGTCTGCAGTGTGGCAGTTTATAGTGATGACTAGCACTAGGGCGTCATGCCGCAGACATGTAGCATCATGTCCCACCCAGTCACATTATCCTGACACCAGGCCGACCAGTCCTAACACTAACCTCTTAATGCTAAGCGCCAAGTGAGGCAGCGGTTAGTACCATTTTATAAGTCTTTGGTATGACTCGGCTGGGGTTCGAACCCGCGACTTCCCGCATCCTAGGCGGACTCTAGCCACTAGGACACCGGAGCGGTCGAAAAGTGATAAGTATATCTCATTGTGGTTATTCAAGTGAGATAATAAGTAACGATACATACTATCCACAGCAAACAAGTGACCTCCTTTGATGATCCTATGCAACCGACAATCCCCAGTAAAATCACAAAGACACCAACACCTATGTTGACTTTAGATCCAACATCTAAAACCTTCAAGTAGTCTGGCAACTGCAGTCTTTGAATTGTCTCGTCCAAATGAGCCCATATTCCGACTCCGATACTAGCTGCCCCAAAAAGCTGCAAAATAATGATTTTAATGTTTCTACACTATATATGGAGAGAGAGAGAGAGAGAGAGAGAGACTATCAAGGGTTTTTGCTTATTTGACCTTAATTTCATGTAAGATTTTTTAATATTTTTTAAGATTTTACAACAAAAAAAAACGTGTATCCCCGTATTTTTTTTTTTTTTTTAAATTTAATTCTCGGGGTTATCAAGCGAGACTGTTATTGGTATAGTTTGATAGAATAATAAATTCTAACCGATTATTTGGTCGTTACCTGCTGCCATTTACATCACCACAAATTTCATAATGCCAATCAAAACTTTTTAGGCTTATTTACACATTTAGCATATAACATGACACAGACGATGATAGAGACATGACACAGACCATGATAGAGACAACGGGAAAAAACAGAGATGAAAACTATTTACAAATGATGGCATCTTTTATCTTCATAAAACGGAAAGAAAAGTAGAAAGAATTAAACTAAAACCCGTTGAGAGAAAGTAGACGTTACAATATGTCTTTAACAATGATATTTGGTCTGAAACAACAAAATAATAAAACATAAATAAGATTTACAACATGGGTATAAGATAATCCCAAAGTTCTTTATCTTTTTTTAAAAATAATTTCCTCTCGTTTGCTTTTAGAAAGATGATAAATGTTACTTTAAGCAATGCCAAATTAATCCAACGAGATACAAAAGGGAAGAAAAGAAAAAGAAAATATATCGCGCAAAAGAAAGAAGTTAGACAAATTGTGTTTCTATTTTTAATGTGTGCTGACACCAATGGGGAAAAAAAAATAAACAGTATTAAAGCAAGTAAAAGAAAGTTTGAACGTTAAACATCCCCGAACCTACAAAGAAATAAAAGAACACCCCTCACCAACCCCCCAAGCGTATTTTCTCTTCTGTCCTTGAAATCTGCCAACCCATACTCCTGTCCCCAGAGGGATGACATCAAATATGGTACAATATGAGATGTACCGCTCGTTTGGTTCTGTCCTTTCTTTGAATCTATGTGATGGTTTCATTAAATCTGATTATTGGTTCATGATTAATCGCCTCCGTTTCATTAACTTGCAGTCTCCCATTTCCTTGGCATGATATAGCTAATAATGTGTCAAAAGTGACATTAAACCAATAAAACAAACAGTCAACTTGTGGTCATTAATTGACTCTTTTCTCTAATAAACTCTGGATCAATACTGTGCAATTTTATTGTTACATGGTAGCAAATGAGGATATTAACTAATAAATAAATATATTGAAATTCATGTAGTACAAGACTGGGTACGTTTGACATGTTGCCGTGCATTGCACCAGTGCCATGAGGAGAAAACACTGAGAAGAAAGTCTCAGTTGCGAGAGACGGATCCAAAATTCTGGCGAAACATTGAGTTGTCTCTTTAAAACGGACACCTGTCTTTTAATATATCAAACTTTAAAAGTCTAAAACTGTGATCCCACTTGTGCATCACTAATCTTTTCCTATCTTCGAAAAACAAAATATAAATTAGACCATGTGTTGCCTCCATTTCTCACGAATTAAAGTTATACGACATCAAATGTGCGTGAGATATGTTGAGAGAGAGAGAGAGAGAGAGAGAGAGAGAGAGAGAGAGAGAGTTTTACTTGGACAGCTATGTTCCGTATACTTCTTATATCTCTCACACATAAAACTGACAGGTACATTTGCTCTCTCGGTTTTCACGTTGTATCATCTTCCCGTGCACGAGAGAAATTGATTGTCATAGGATGGGAATAAATCCCCGCAGCACATGCATATCGACCCCCACCCGGGCTATGACCCAGATCCCCAAATTACATTAAAATTATATTATGTCATTCTGCATTATCATGATTAAAGTTTGTTTGATTAAAGTTCAATATTTAAATTAATGCGAAATACAAAGCGTGCTCGAAAAAATGGATGTCTGTTGTATAATTACTACAAATATATCTTACAAACACACTTCATACTTTTAAATTTGGATCTGTAGTGTGCCCCCACCCCAATTTCTGGTCTGGATCTGAGCCTGATTAATGAAGAAAATATTACTAAAAGCACCTGACGTGCCTAGACGGTAACGGTTGTCAGAAAGAGATACATATATATATATATATATATATATATATATATATATATATATATATATATATATATATATATATATATATATATATATATATATATATACACACACAGTCAACGATACGGTGTAACAACGTGGTTCGTCAGCAACTACGGCCGGTAAATACAATGAACACATTGCAAAAGGCTACAAAGGGTGAATACCAGATTGAAACAAAATTCCCTGCACATCTAATCCCATTCCCACCCACCCACCTGGATCTCATCTGAACAAAATCACTGATAACATTTAAGGGCTATGAGTCAGTCATTATATACATGCATGATGCACTGAATGATCCAGTGTAAATGTGTGTGTGTGTGTGTGTGTGTGTGTGTGTGTGTGTGTGTGTGTGTGTGCAGCGCTCAGTACATAGGTTGAAATATCCAGTAGTAAATGTAGTTTTCTTTGCATCTTTTTTCCGATACTACAACTAACTGAATACCTTTCCCCTTTTGTTATTTAACCCACTCACTTCCTCCGAAACTTCCACGATACTTGTGGTAGTCGATCCAAATTACAGACACAACACACATAGTAAATAAATTAATTAAACAGATTTGTATAACATCAACTTACCACTAAAAGGCCAATATCCACAAACATCGCTATCTTCAAACATGATACTGCCATTTTGGTACATTTAGTACAGCTTTTCCTTATTATGACCGTAACACGCTACTCTGGACATGTGACCTAGTTCTTAATCTGCTAGTTGACACAAGTGAAATACGACTCCTATGTCCGGCGTCAATCACTCATTAGTCTGACATTTCAAAGATCAGGTGAAAGGACATGACGGTCTAATTTAATCACACGGCAAAGCGGGATACCTGACGTTATGTAAATTAATTTATCGCATACCTTCCGTGCTTCGTTGGCTCATTGATATGGCAGTTGAGTCCAGAGGGAATAAAGCCCTCGTATCGTACTACGTACCACTGTTAGATCAATAATAATTATTTGAAAGAAGACCTGGATAATCTATATATATACGGTTATTTCACATTTTTATTGCGTCGCCAAGCTCGTTAATCACCACCGGCAACAATTATAGCGTTCTAGAGGGAGGGGAGGTGCGAGTAAACAAGTAGGCATGGATTCTGAGGGATGGAATCCCTAGTGGGGTCCAATTGCATAGCCCCGATACGTTCCTGCAATGTAGGCGTTTCCTGGGCACAAGTGTAACCAGTTAACTGTTAAGAAAACTTTCCAGGAAACGCCCAGGTTGTTTCGTGTTCAAATGGGGATGGGAGGGGACGCCAGCCGGCCCCGCCCCCTCCACCCCTCCCCTCCAGCCCTTGAAGAGGATACGTAGCAAATGCGTGTATATCAAACACACGTGTGGTTTACATAGACTCTATAATATGGACTTTGTAGAGATTATCAGGGACTAAAATCGGACTTAGCAGAATATGTATAAACAAAACTTGCATGTTTTAAAGTATGTTGGAAATCTGAGTTGCTACTTCCTTGGTAATTCCTCTCAACTTCCATTTTCTATTGGAAATCTCGAGTTTCTAATTCCTAAGTCTCTCCTCCCAACGTCCAGTTGGAAATCTGGAGTTACTAATTCGAAACTCGATGAATACCTTACTACATTTTTTATGCAAATATAACAGCTAACTCTCTGGGTTTAAATATTTTGTAATGTTGGAAATACGTTGGTTTTTTTTTTTGTTTTGTTTTTTTTCATGAAGAATTTATATAAGCTTTACAAGTTTGTTGGAACTGATCGGCAATAATATTTGTAAAATACAAACATGAGAATCTCCAGCGAATTACCTGGTTTATGGAATTCATTTGTTTAAGAATTTCTCTGGTTTATGGTATTCCCTGGTGTACGGAAAGATTTACTCCCAAATAATGATTAAAAACAGTCCCCAATTAGTCCCAAATGATGAAAATTTATTTCTTTTCTGAGGGATATATAATACCAGGGTGAATTCACTTTAACTTGTGACAATTTATATAAGTTTGTAATTATCATGAGTGTTATATTGGTCTACTTGAGATTTACTTATATTGATCTAGTTGAAATTTACATATACTGATCTACCTGAGATTTGCATATACTGATCTACCTAAGATTTACCAATATTGATCTACCTGAGATTTACTGTCATTTTTATACTTGAGATTTACTTATATTGATCTACTTGAGATTTATTTATATTGATCTTTGTGAGATTTACTTTAATTGATCTAGCTGAGACTTACTTTAATTGATCTACTTGAGATTTACTCATATTTATCTCCCCGATATTGACTTATATTGATCTACCTGAGATTTACTTACATTGACCTACCTGAGATTTACTTTATTTAATCTAGTCGAGACTTACTTTTATTGATCTACTTAAGATTTATTTATATTGATCTACCTGGTATTTACGTGGAATGATCTGCCTGAGATTTACTTATATTGACCTACCTGAGATTTTTTTCTAAGCAGAATAACTTAACTAGACGTAAGTTAGATTGCACATCTGTTTGTTTTGGGTACTAATTGATAACACAAATAGCAAGTAATAATCTGCATAAACTACATTACATTTTTTTTGCAGTAAATAAATTTAAACAAAATCATTTTCACCCTGTTTTTATGTAAATAAGTAATGGGTATCGTCCCAACTCGCCGTAAATCATATATTTCGGTGTAATAGTTTAAAACGCAAGTCAGATCCTTAATATTTTTCTTATTTTTCATTTACAAGTTTATGAATACACTTGCCATGAATGGATACCACCAGAAAGAAATTCTTAGCATAACAGATCTCTTATTTCGTGAGAAATTTACATCGAGAAGTAAGATTGAGACAGCCCAACATTCTGTAAGTTCTTTCCTCACACTGAAAAACCAGAGGTAGATTATAAGCGCTCAGACGGGTATACAAGCATATACACACAATCTTATTCATTGACTAGCATACTGATCGAAAATAGATCACAGCAACCCAGCTTGGGTCGCAAACTCCGATATGTCCCCACACTTTGGCAACATTCCAATTTGGATGCGTATATGGAGGAACATACGTATGAAGCAACCGGGACACACACACACACACACACACACACACACACACACACACACACACACACACACGTACGCACGCACAATTTCTTTTTAAATTTCTTGCACTTGGATACCAACAATAAACAAAGTAGTTAATTACATCTCGCTTTACAGAAGGATATTATGTAACGGACAGACGGAAGGACTGACCAGAGATTTCACAATATCAAACTCTTTAACGTGGGGACAAGAATGGGGAATTCGCCGTCTTGAACTGTTTTGCATTCTCGATTTTCATAAGCTTTAGTTAAGGAGGAATCGCCAAGTGGTCTAAAGCGCTCACCGTTACGGATCACTGCCGTCTCACCTGTCTGCGTGGGTTCGAGTCTCGGGTTCGGACAATGTGCATATGTGAGAAAGCTTGCCAGTAGCTTCTCGTGGATCGGTGGTTCTTTCCGGGGTTTCCCCGCATTCTTTCTGCACCATTTATACTGGCCGCCATGTATAGCCTATCTTGTGCTGAAAAATGGCTTTAAACCCCACAACAACAAGAACAATAAATAAGGAGGAATTAAGACCAACGAGTACAATTAATGTCAGAAAGAAAGAAGATCAAAACGGAGATCTATCTGATGGTCTAAGGAGGAATCATCTTGCCTGATTCTACTTATTTATATTTTTTAGATGGGGAGGTGTTTTTGTTTGTTTGCTTGTTTGTTTGTTGTTGTTCTTGTTTTTGTTGTTATTGTTTTTCATAGGGTTTTATTAAATATTTACAAATATCCCATGAGCAGGCGTGCATTCATTACATACGATACAGTGTACAAAGAAATGGCTAACTCGTATGAAAAAAACTACATGCATGTGCGCAAAGGACTATTACTGTGAGATGTACAATGTCTGCGAGTAATACAATTCATTGGCATGGTAACATAGATGCCGCCCAAGTTGGTATTATACAGCTGTAAATGTAAGTTATACACTGACACATACAGACGTGCACTCAATACACACAGCGTGAAACATACTCTAGTGATATACATTTTCTAACACAAGTGAGAGTAAATAGTGGTATGTCTGGAAAGGAGAAAATTCACGAATGACACTAACAAGTGATTGAAGAAAGGATGAAATACTATATATACATCTGAAATGTAACGGGATAGGTACGGTATATCAGTTGTGTTGTTTACTGAAGGCTGATATCTATTTGTAATTCGAAATTATTCAAGCGGCAGAATTGTCCCGAGAGGCACAATTTATGAATGAAATGAACGAGATTTGGTCGGAAAAAAAGTCAGTCCCGATTCTACATTTTAAAAGGGAGAAAGAAAGATGGCAGGGTCTTACTAGTTACCACTTCTTTATGGTAATATGAACGAATACGTTTGCTCCAATGACATATTTATATTCGGCAGCTATTAAGAGGCAATGGTCCTCGAATTCAGGGTTCCAGGAACCTAGCCTCTTGGGGGGAAAAAGTCCAAATTTGAGGAAAGTGTAAAAGTATTGAAAAAGTTTCCGGTTAACTTTTTCACACATTTAATAAATAAATGTTGTAATAGGAATACAAGTTTGCATGCGAAGAATACAAGGCTAAAATTTAAATACCGGCACACAAAGTGCATGACTTGGATCTGGAAATTTCTTTCAAAAACATATTATAATTTACGGATAAGATGTCGTATTTAGTTTAAAACACATCTCTGATGATTTGGTCTATGGATTTATTATGTAGATTTTTCCAGGTGTCGGGAAATGAAGGTCATATAATCTTAAAATCTTGGGTTGTAAAATAAAGTTCTTAAGTTGTACATTGTAGATTATCTTAGAAGGGAATTGTCCGAAACAAAAAGATGGGCTATTTTCGTGAAATTCCGTAAACACTTTTATGCATTTATTTTTGAAAATTTGGGTACGTGTAAGGTATGTGTGTACTTATTTAAGCCTAAATTGGGGTCGAAAGATCTTAGTTGCAAACCAATCCAATGCCTGGCGAAGAATTTCCATTTTGCTAAATACTCATCGTTGATTAATATTTGTATGTGCTGTATGCGAAAGGTCCTTATTTTGCATTCCAAAAAATGAGCGATGTTAGAACCACCGTCTGCGAAGGAGTTAGCACACACGCTCCTGGTAACGGGTAAAAATGTAGAATTCCACAAAAATATAAATATGTCTCTATTGACTAAATTACTCTAATGTTTAGGAATGTCTATCGTTGTTGCAGTATACCAAATCAGAATGCAAGCTAAATTATTAACGATGTGAGATTTGGAAACAAGGGATAAATTCCTGCTTTTCCAAAGTAATAGTGTATTTTCAAGTTTATTATTGCTAGACTGTGATAACATAGCACCTGGTTCGCTTTAAAATTTTGCTGTAATGGGTTCGAATCTTGATGGAGACAAATTAACCATAATTAGTGGTTTTGGACGATTGGTTTCTCTAAAAAATATAAATATGTGCTGCTTAGTGATTTTGTACGGGCTGTTGTCTAGACTAATCGAAAAAAAAATACTTTTTAAAAATAAGCCACATACACAGCTACATTGAAAAGCAGGATTACAGTTTGATAGAAATGGGAAGTAACTCGTCAGACCTTACTGTTTTAGGCATAAGGGAAAACATTCTTCTAAACCCGTCCTGTAGAAAATATTAGCATTAGAGCATGCATATGGCTTGAGAAACGTTAATATATATTTATTTTTAGTTATCTAAACTGGTTTAGAACATCCGCTAGGTTTATGTGTCTCGAATATTTTAATTTGTAGGTTTGAGGATGTAATGCGAATACCTGACAGTTGTGGAATTTTCTCTCAATTGGTGTTTTTTAGTTGCTAATATTTTAAATTTGTGATATAAAAGAGTTTTAGATCTTAATACATCAGAGATATATAATGTCACTTGTGTTCAAAGAAGAAAAAAATTAATTGATAAAATGAAGACAACGCAATAAAAAGAGAAAGAAGAAGAGTCCAAGTCATCAAGTGTACAAAATTTAGCTGCTTCGGCACTCTGGGCACTCGGGGATGATAAAGGAAACCCACGAGTCTGGAATGCCAGAATCACAGAAGATAAATAATAATTTAAAAAAAAAACGCAACGCTGGGTTACACTTGTCTGAAAATAATTTTTCAGAATTTTTATATGTACATTCTGCAGTGTACCTGCTTTATTCCTGTTTCTCTTCCATTTGTTATTTTCTCTACCGTTGTAATAATTTTTTTTTCACTCAACAGCCCCCGAGAAATAAAAATATTACGTAAAGTAATCAATCTACGCGTAATACATATAACACATAACATGAACCATCTATATAAATGTCAAAATCCTAGAACTTAGTCAGCGGGTGGCGTTATTAGTTCGCTTCGTGAACGCTGGCAACGCAATAGTTATATTCCTGAGTTGTGGTGTGTTGTGTTACGTGATGCAACGATATGAGAGATGTTATTACATTAAATAGATGTAACTTAATATCATATTACGTTATTTTTGTTTCTTTTTTGCGTTGCACAAACATTGGACATTAATGTGCCACATATACCAGTGGCATACTAGGGGTAAATGGCGCCCCAGGACCTCTTGTGCCCATGGCATTAGCACGCCAAGACCTCTGGCGCCAGAGGCAACCGCCACGTCGGTCCCCCCGCCCCTGCTAAGACACTACCGCCATCTACATAATAGAACGATAACGTGCAATAGTGCTTCGGCTAAAGCGAAGTAATAACTTTGGTTTCATACTAAACATATATCATATTACGATACACTAATACATTGTATGTTGCTATGAATTGAACATAAGCATATACATGTGATGTAGTAATTTTTGGCAAACATGTTTGCTCGAGGTTTGACTTCCAAATACAGCCTTGATTTTGACCTTTGAAGATTCCAGAAACGAATTTTTTTTTTTTACAGATTGATGGAAATTTCGATTAAGATGATCCCCATTCTGGTCCTCTTATTGTGACTTAAGTTTTTATATTAGGTTGTGTACATCAGAATTATCATTCCTATCTTAACATCCAAAATGACATCAGTCTTTAAGTTGTCTTCATTTTGAATCAGAGAGGATTTATTTATCTAAAACGTTAATTGCAATCACAAAGTGCTCATTCATAATTTCGGACTAAATCACTATTTTGGGATTATTGTAAATTCATTCAGATACAATTTGGATTATATCACTATGATGCATCAAGACTGTTAGCACATCAGCACTATTCCAGACTGTTAGTACATCGTCACATTAAAGATTGAAATTAATTCGGTATACTCTATACTTTTGGACTTGTAATATAACTTTTAGGACTATTTGGCATTTAATTCACAATTTTCTCTTTCCATTCTAAGGAAATAAATTAATTGTTGAATATTAATAAACTTGTTGGTTTTCGCTCTTTTCTCCTACTTAGTTTAAGACCATGGAGTCGTAACAAAATTCCGTTAAAATCAACCATCCAAAGAAGATGATTGAACATAAATGCAATCGCTGCTAATGGCAATCAGAGATATCTTACAACCGATGCAATATGTGATGGGATACGTTTTGGCAATATAAGCTGTTCATCAGAATGGGGAGCATTAAATGACAAATTACGTTGGTGTATTTGTCGCACACACGTCAGTATAGGAAGGTTATAACTTTACAGTTTGTTTATTAAAAGTCTCGAGAAACTTTTCAGGAATTAAATATGTGTTTTATCCGTTTGAAAGGCGTGGGCGAGTAAACTTTATTTCAATGTTTGATAAAGAAGGTTACTTGGTCAATCTTCTAAATATGTTTCTGGGCGTGTCGTTATAAATAGTGACGAAAAGTTGAAGATTGTTAGGTATTCATAAGAGCAAGTGTGGAGTGGGAGGATGGTTTACATGTAAATGAAATGCGGCATGAATGAAGAACATTAACATTCAGAATGGATTACCATTCACACGACATACCTTAAAAGGAAGGCAATGTCATGCATGCCGATCCCACGCTCAGAATATTGCCGGAAACAATTTAATTCGATGCTACCATTGTTTGTTTGTTTGTTGTTTTTTTTTTTCTGGGGAGGGGGCAGTTAATTTGTGTACAACTAGCTGATAAAGTGTGTCGCAGAATTAATTCTTTTTGCGTCACAATAAGACGTTCTCAGAAAAGAGCAGAATTTATGGAAGGTGTTGAGGAAAATAGAAACCAATTAAAAATTGAAACCGACACATTAACTCAAATCTACAGTTTGCGTGGCCTCGAGCTAATGAGATGGTAAGTGTGTCGCTTATTGAACTATTTTCAATCTACAAGTAAAACATTACAAATATGAACAGAATCAATCTAGTAGTCTAAGGATATATAAGGGAAAAATAAATAAATATTATCATACAAATTAAAGAATTTGCATTCTTCCCCCTCTTGAGATTCTAACCCAAGTTCGCGCGATACGGCACCCATCGCCCTGCCTGCACTCACGAACCCCATACCCTCTCTATTAAGCGCAATATTAATAGAAATTTTGAAAATTACCAAGAGAGTACGCGAGTGGAATTGCAAGAACTACGGTTGTAATTGTGTTTCACGTCCACGAAATCAATCCAAATTAAATTTCAATCCAAATTAAATATTTTCTCTTCTTTCTCACGTATAAATGATACAAATTTAATAGTCTGTGTTAAGAATAAGCCAGCATAAGTTTTGGTGGAAATGCTATGTCTCACTTATTTCCTGGTCTCTGGTCGATAAACTTATAAATATTTTAGCAAAAAAATAGGTAATTGTAATCATAGTTTACTTTTTATGGGTGCTAACGGAAGTAACAAAAGAGAATGCACACACCAAGTTTCATGACCGTACATGTAACAGTATCGTGGAAACTGTGCTAGATGTAAATGACAAAAAAGAAGAAATCAATTTTAAAAAAGCAACGGAGTATGAAACATACGAGTCCCAGTTTTCTCTCGCCATTCCCACCCTACTTTAGATATTTTAGACTATTATGCTGGGATGGTACATCTAAGCGCATTCTCTATCTAAAATATAAAATTCGCCGAAACCACGCGGTAGCGGCATAGGGTCGGCACAAGAATCAAGTCGGATTAAAATCAAAATATACTCATCAATAAAACAGGTGTGGGAAAGGTCACATGAAACTTCAAATAGAAAAGTACATGCATGACACGTCTAAATAAAAAATGCACCTTTTGCCTTTGGTAATATAAACAATGAACATTGTAAATTTCATGACTGTATAAAAGAGTTGGTGATTACTGTGACCAGCCTTTGCCTATAGTTAGCAGAACACTCCAAGGACACCGAACCATTTAGCGGGCACTTGGAATTTCGCGCGTACAATTGGATATGACCCTGGATACAGTATGTCTTAAAATCGTTTTGCTCGTGGATCGCCCCTACATTTAGCTTCTAATATTACAAATAAATTTCCGCAAAGAAGTTTTGGAATGGACCCCCACCCTACATTCTGTGATGTAAGGAAGCCGGTTCTATCAGGTACACCGTACCTTTAAGACATATATTGCTGGTATAACTGTACCGGAAAGACGGGTCATGGGATCCGTACCATACCAGAAAGAGTTAAAATCTACTTGCACTACTGACAATATAGTATAGTCAAACCTATAGTGTATCGGTTGAATGTGGGCATGCACAATAAACTCTGTTTAAGGAGCAGTTATGACAAATTACATTAAGTGAAGTATTGTTCTTGTCTTGTTTTATCACATTTTCCTTTCGGATCAGACATTGTGTTTCAAGCTGCCGTTTTGCAATATTGTGTTGATCACCCCTACTCTATTAGCTTCTCATGCAAAGAACATGGAAAGAGGGACCTAATATCATTCATTCAGAACTACCTGTGAGATTATAACATGTATCAGATGTATGCCGGCGCAGTAATTTGCAAAAAAATTATACATTTTGTTCGCCGGAAATTTCTCCCCTCCCCCCCCCCAAAAAAAAAGAAAGAAAGAAAACTCAATTTATTAGCGCTAACTTTGCTATTTCAGCGATTGGGTTGACTGTAGGATTAACTGAATTATTACGAATGGAAAATGTAGTTCGATCAGTTGTAACTTCTCGGTCAATCATTGTTTCGTAAATAACCAGAGTGGTCCGAATGGCAACTCTCGAGATACATTCATGGTATGATCCGTAGGACTGACCTCGAAGTTGCGAATGAATATCATTAATAAGAACAGAGCCTTGTCAAGTACGTTTCCTTGTTTATATCGTTTGTGCTACGTGGAGGTAAACAATACATGATTTGTCGGACATTTTTAAATTGGCTACATGTTTGATTTATGAATCCTTAACTCAGATTCAAGCTTTCTATAGATACTAAAGGACAGCATCCACTTTAAATCTTTTTATACGTCAGCCATAATGGGGAACCTGACTGAAAGAAGAAAAATGGTTTCTGCTCAAAAATATCGGTTACATGCACGGTGGACTATTAAACATGGGGCGGTCATATAATGTGCCATTCAACGTATATATGTTAATGTCTTTGTTGTTTATATTCTTTATTTTGTTAACTCTGGATTTATTTTGGGAATAGGCAGCAACATAACGATTTTATCATAGCAGAAGCATAACAAAACATAAAAGATGTTGAAATACGAGTTCGGATAATTTGGACTATATTTTTTAATTTCAAGCACTTGATTATGTGGAAATCAAACACCTTATTTTTCTTGTCAAGATGTAACAATCGCCGTAATACACACCGTCTTTACAACGGCATACGTCATGAAAGTGAAAAACTCATTCGCGACAAGATTCAGCCAGATACGGTCAGTCGTCAGAGTGTCTTATGCTTGTGCAATTAAGTAATACATCATTGGTCAGTTCTTAGGCGTGGCAGACAGGTGGGTGGATTGGGGCTAAGGTCAATGGCACATATTGGGTGTGCCACCTCTCATCTATTCTCTCATATTAAACCCCGGGGAAAGATTAGAGAATTGCACATCTGCTTTGACATGGATTTATAGGCATACGAATTATCTATGTTAATAGTGGAAAATTAATTCCTTTGTTTTACTGGTAATACCTAGGTTTTTCTTAAGCCTTCTTCCAATTTCATTGATTCATTTAGGCAGGACACTTGATTTGGGCTTAACAAGTTACGTTAGGAATATAGACCCTTAGTTGCATACAGCCGTTTTCTCAAATTGACTATTGTCAAATGAATGAACGAAATATCAGAAATATGAAATACCCACTTTTGGCATTTTGTAGCTCTGTGTGTGTGTGTGTGTGTGTGTGTGTGTGTGTGTGTGTGTTGGATTTTTAACGTAGCTTTAACAATTTGAGTTATATCGCTACAATGTCTGTAGTGTGGCAGTTTATAGTGATGTCTAGCACTGGGGCATCATGCCGCATACATATGGTATCATGTCCCATCCAGTCACCAGTGCCGGATTAAACCCTGTGGAGGCCCCTAGGCAGTCGAAATCTCGGGGCCCCCCCTCGCAAATTATCTCCTAATACGTCAAGATCAAGTTAATT
Source organism: Megalonaias nervosa (assembly GCA_016617855.1). NCBI lineage: Eukaryota > Metazoa > Mollusca > Bivalvia > Unionida > Unionidae > Megalonaias > Megalonaias nervosa. The sequence continues at coordinate 5,885 of JAECUM010007242.1, read as the reverse complement.
CAATATTATTTTGATCCGTTGTCGCGGGGCCCCTAAAAGGCGTGGGGCCAATAGGCTGGTGCCTACTCTGCCTATTGGGTAATCCGGCACTGCCAGTCATATTATCTTGACACCTAGTCCTGACACTAACATCTTAATGCTGAGCGCATAGCGAGGCAGCTGTTAGAACCGTTTTTATAAGTCTTTGGTATGACTCGGCAGGGGTTTGAACCCGCGACCTCCCGCATCCAAGGCGGACGCTCTAACCACTGGGCCACTGGAGCGGTCTATGACTCAAAAGTGTTGATATTGAAGGAAAAAATCCACATGTACCTGTTATGTATATTTAATTTAATTGTTTGTCTGTTAGTTTTAAATTTTTTTATTCCATTACATGTTATTATAATGTAACATTGTTTACAGGACTTGACCTTGTCCAAAATTGAGTTCAGTTCTGTTTGACCTGATTGACTTTTTTATTTTTTTTATTTCATTGATGTAAGCAACTAATAACAGCTTCATTATCCTCTATGGGTATGAGCTCATTGACCAAATTATTATTCAGGTAAACATGTTGATTTGGGTCAGAGTTTTGCGAATTCCAAAGTGAATTTTATAGGGTATTATGTTTTAAGTAAACAAGGCTCATTAGATCATTCAAGGTTATTTTCCATTAGGTAATTGTTGTTTTTAGAAAACGCCAATTGTGACCTTGAGGTCAAGCAGAGAACTATATTTTGTGACTGAGGATATTACCAGTTGTGCTTTAACATCTGGCACTTTAAATTGTATTACGTTGTGTCCCGTTTGGGCTGAATTTTATTTTCTTCAAATTATTGAATTCAAGTGATTATTTTCTCTGGAAATACAAAAGTGTTCTAACAAAATTCTTGGATAAAGACATTAATTGGAATTTATACTGAATTGAAACCTGGAATAATATTTCTGTGAGGCAACAAGAGACTGTTGACACATCAGTACGACGCAGGCCATAACAGACACGTCATCGTCTTCAATTTTGAATCTCTTTGGGACTTGAACTGAGTTTTATTCAGGACATTTTAATACTAGGACTTGTCTTTAATTCTTGGGTTATATTTGGGATTTAATTCGCAAAACCGTAAGTTCTTTTTTCCCATTTTTCACTTTGTATTCTAGGGAAACAAATTATTTGTTAAATTTTACAAAGCTTGTTGTCTTACTCTTTTCTGTTACTTATTGTAAGAGCATAGACTCGTAACATATCTGTCACTAGAACAGAAAGCATGCCTATTTGAATTCGCATATGGGTAGGTAAGCTAATTGACAGACATTAGATTAGAATGTTCATCAAGCTGACCATTGTATGTGTGATAACGTTATGCATAACACTTTTGTTTTAAAACGGATAGTATTGGTCAGCGTCCCAAGTGTTTCGGCACGTATTTGAATTTAACATTTAGCATGAGGTTAATTTCTGACCCATTTGATGTTGTAACTAGACTTTATATCTTGCCAGATGAAGTCGCCCAGTAAAACTGTTAATGACTTGCCAGATGAAGTATCCCGGCAATACTGTGAATGACTTGCCTGATGAAGTAGCCCAGTAAAACTGTTCATGATTTGCCAGATGAAGTAACCCAGCAAAACTGCTCATGACTTGCCAGATGAAGTAGCCGAGTAAAAATGTTTATGATTTACCATATGAAGCAGCCGAGTAAAAATGTTAATGCCTTGCCAGATGGAGTAGCCGAGTAAAAATGTTAATGATTTACCATATGAAGTAGCCGAGTAAAAATGTTAATGATTTGCCAGATGAATTAGCCCAGTAAAAATGTTAATGATTTGCCAGATGAAATAGCCCAGTAAAAATGTTAATGATTTGGCATATGAAGCAGCACAGTCAAATTTTTGGGTGGACAACGCACAACCACAGAGAAATAAAAATCATATATGATACCAACTGTTTGCAAAGTGATTTAAGTGCTTTAAAATCATGGTCAACCAAATGGCAGCTGAGATTTAATACCGATAAATGTAAAGTTATGCATTTATGGATCAGTAACCCCAAAAGGAAACATAACCCGAAACGAAATTTTAACGTAGTTAAAGTAAAGTAGGTTGATGAACAAAAGGACGCAAGGGTAACATTTGACAAGGATGTACAGTTCAGGAGATACGTAGCAAACTGTATGAAGAAACACCGCGAATTTAGAAAGAAAATCATACTGAAAATTATTCAGAATAATGGAACACTGTTAAGTCTTAAATCTGTTTTTGGCAATTTTTTGTTATAGAGTACTCTTAAATAAGATCCCGGTGTCATTGTTCAAGAAGCAAGTTCAAGAAGCTATTCGTTCCATGTAGCCTAGACCTGGCGTGAAAAGTACATTGTCCAAGGACTTGGTTCTCATGACTGGAATAATGAAAGGGAGTGAGAAATACACATTATTATTAACAAGATTCCGTTTAAGTTTATACTGTCTTGAAATTGAGCAAGGTAAATCACTTATCGTTCCTAAAGAACTGCGAATTGGTCCTATTTGCCCCGGACATTTTAGACGAATACAAATTCTTGTTGGGTTGTAATTTACATATTTCGCGAATGTCGCAGTTTTTACACAACCTTGCACTTGCGATGCCCCATAGATTACATAAGCACATTATTTATCCATTTATACATCTTGTGCAAAAATTGGATTTGACCATAATTCAGTTTTGCATGAAATTTGTATATGTTCTTCTTTTGAGAAAAAGATATCAAAAAAATCTTGTGTGTTTTATGAGGAGTGTAGCCGACGTCATGCCACGTAGGGGTTGTCTTCATTTAACGACAGGTTGACCATGACCGGTATATGTCATATTAATTTTATGTGTATTAGTTTTCTGTTTGTCTAATGTATGTGTGTGTGTGTTTGTGTGTCTGTGTGTGTACAAGTAACCTAAATTTGTAAAGGGGTATTAAGGGGCGTCTTCATTATATATCCCGCGGAACTTGGTTCGAATCTCCGTAGAGCATCGTATTATTTGTACTAAATATTAATTCTGCCTACTGTTATCAAGCATTCTCCTACAGAATCCAGGGATAGCACTTTCCGGTCTGTCTGTCTGTCTGTCTGTCTCTCTGTCTGTCTGTCTGTCTCTCTCTCTCTGTCTCTCTCTCTGTCTCTCTCTCTCTCTCTCTCTCTCTCTCTCTCTATATATATATATATATATATATACACTTGCCTGGATCAAAGACAAGTGGCATATCTATGTGTCAGTATGTTTAGCTGTTGTTTGTGACAGTTACTTGCGCGCTCTGTAAATCTGTCTTCGATGCTGTAAAGGAACTGAACTGAATCGAAGTATAACTCAGTTACAGTCTGATTAAAATCAGATCTCCATTGCTACATATGACGTAGGACAGTGGAGATCTGATTTTGATCAGATTGACTCCGTCATTACCCCCTCATATAGAGCCCCATGATTCGTTGGCTGTTCTCCTTTTGGAGCCCCTCAAGCTGTACTACGCCAAGCGTAAATAGGCTATTAGACTCCGTTGAAAGCTGCTACAGTTGTGTGCAAGAACGTTGGAATACGCGCATATTGAAAGCTGATTTGAGGAGAGAAGACAAGCCCAATACGGAGCGAATTCTGTTTTAAAGAATTTGGATTTTACCACTATTTCGACATTTTAATCGGCAAAAATGGCGCTGGGGAGCTGTTATACATGTATTCGTTACCTGATGTTTGCATTTAACTTCCTATTTTGGGTAAGTCATTGTTTCTTTAATTGGACTCGGCGTATACCTGTATGATCTCTATGCGAAGCGAGCAATGTATTTGTTGAACAGCGCGTATCAGTAAATCATTGTCAGCGTTAGAGTCTATACCAATATACATGTATTTATCAGTTCTTTTTTCATATTGCACACGTTTTTTTTTTTTTTTCAAAGTGCAGCAAGTTTCATCTCGAAGCCAGCGTAGTCATGCGTTCACCCACAGAGGCTCGTACAGTCACATGCAATTTACTTACAAAATATACAGGTACTGTTATAATAATTGGATTGCACAGTACATGTATGTTTTATAAGTGAAATATTATATAGCACATGTATGATTTTGTAGGTATGTTTTAAGCAACGATATTTACGATACACAACAAGCATCTCTTCAGACCAGTGTTGGGGGGTGGGGCGAGGTTGTTTAGTTCAAGAACAAACCACAGGCACTTGATTCCGGGTAAACTAATGTGTACGCTCACCAATTAACAGGTGAGTGTACACATTAGTTTACCCCGGAATCAAGTGCCTGTGGAACCAATCCAACAATCCCGGAACCACCAATCTTCATTTATTCTTTTCAATTTACTGTCAGCCTGCGTATCCCAAAGCCTAGAAGATACAGAGAAGAGAAACCGTAATTTAGATGGTACAACCGCCCCCCCCCCCTTCGTCAATTCCTAATATCCTCCCCACGGATATCAGAATTGTAATTACAGGATTTACAAAACAACGGACAAATGCAAGTCATTACTTTTCTAAAGTTTTTAAAAAATTTTGTGTGTAATACATTACCACTGATGTGACATTATCTTGACGTTACTGCATTGCTTTTCCTTTTTTTTTTTTTTAAATTTTGTATGTTCTCCATTCATTTGCTGACGTGTATATAATTTTATGTTATAAAATTGTGTATATTTGTGGTTATAGGATATTGAACATAGTTATCGTGAACAGAATCGATATCGATACAGTGGCCTTTAAAGTGGTATCAATATCACAGTTGGAACAACTTTCATTTTGTATTTGCCCAAAATATGTCTTGTGACGTATTTACCTTTCGTATCTTTACAGTATGAACAGACCAAACATGCAGTGTGCATACACTACATTTATGAGTATGGTAGAGCAATGAAGTTCCAGTACGCGCGCGCGCGCACACACACACACACACACACACACACACACATTTTAGATATATATCTTATTTAACATACTCTTTCCATATTAATCACCTAATCATGCAAACGACCTTTACCTGAACTTACTGATGACTTGTTGCTAAACTTGCCGATGACTTGTTTCCAAACTTACTTACTGATAACTTGTTTCTAAACTTTCGGCTGGCTTGTTTCTGTTCGATAATGTGTCATTGTCAAAATCTACCATTAGCATTACGAAGGGAAAACCGTTTTAAAGCAAAACTCTCCAACGAACATACACTAAAATTAATTAATTAGCATTAGCTCTGTTCGAATTCATGTTTGCAACCATTTAGAGAAATCAGGTATCAAATGAGTGTTGATTGCAAACCTAAAATGTTACCAGAGTAGTATGCCAGGATCTCGAGGAGACGAAGTGTACTTATGAATATAGGAAAAACAAATATAATACAACCCCCAACCCCCACCCAATACCGGTAATCTCACGAACATTGACTTAAAGAGTTTACTTACCGAAGGTTGTCGGATTAAACCTCATTGTAATGCGACACACTATCCCATGAATAGTCACAGTATCCGTCTGGGCCACGAACTTGTGAAGAAAAAAAATGTACGCTTTATTTTTCATATTAAAACTATTTAATTAAACAATATACATTATTGTATGCATTAGACTTAGGATTATAAATTATATATATTAAAAAGACCCTGCAGTTTTAATTTACAAAATGTCTGACATTCCTTCTGTTTTGCATAACATTGGTACAAACACCGAACGGAGGTCAGAGTCAATCAACTAGACATCTTCTGTCGTCAAATATGTACTAAAACGAAAGTCAGCGTTTTAGGGGTTGATATAAGAACAGACCTTTGAAATAGCAAGAAAGTAGTGGAATATCAGAGGAAAAATGGATCTGTTTATGTATCCATTTTTATTTTTATTTTTTATTTTTTTTTTTTTCTTTACTGGTTGGGCAAAAACATAAGTGCGTTTCCTATT
>JAECUM010007241.1:0-61952 GCA_016617855.1 Megalonaias nervosa | reverse complement strand
CACACCCGAAACAAACGGGATATCTCTGGACCTCCTTCCTCTAAGACAACTAATGACCGTCTTTTATCGCCCTGATTAGATTTGAGAGAATGTGTGGCCAAAAGAGTATGACGTTTATCAACACTTCTTCATTGATCCAAACTTGGAGCTAAAGTGACCTCATTAAAAGCTTGACCCAAAAATGTGTCCGCTAAAGGAATTACATCTTGTTCAACATCAGTCTCAAGAGCACGCTTTGCCATATCTCTATTAACTCCGCAAGCTGGATATAAACCAGACATTTCTAATTCGATAGGATCTACTCGTCGATCCACACAAGACTTGTCACCTACAAGTGGATTAACCACAACCTTACCTTCACCTAGGTCATTCCCTAGTAACAAATGAACATCCCCACTGGGCGAATATGTTCGCGCTCCTTTAATCGCCATTCCAGAAATTAAGTCTGACGGTACATTAACACAATGGAGAGGAATACATTAACACAATGGAGAGGAATACATTAACACAATGGGCGGTACATTAACACAATGGAGAGGAATACATTAACACAATGGACGGTGCATTAACACAATGGATGGTACATTAACACAATGGAGAGGAATACATTAACACATTGGACGTTACATTAACACAATGGAGAGGAATATTGACATTTCCACAATCTACACTTTATATTAGAACACTTTCACCTGAAGAAGACGTCTCAGAGAAGTACTCCACAACAATAAACTATGAGAAGCTCCTGTGTCTTCTAATATCTTACAAAGATTAACCTCACCTAAACCATTAACATGTGACTTTGAATCACCAACGAGTGACACTAAACCCTTCGACATGAATGGTTCATAAATCTCCATTACAAAATCAGACTGGGGTCAGTTAGCCCCCACAAAAGTATCTCTTCCAACACTTGGCCGTGACCTTGACCTTTTAGAAACAGCAGCATTTGATTCTGCTCCGTTGGAATTCTGTTGCCTGTAGTTCACCCTATAGCAGTCAGAAATACATTGCCCTTTCCTCTTACAATAATAAAGTGGACGTTGGACCAGATAAGGTTTTCTGATTCGTCTTATCAGAAATACCGTGCCCTTTCCTCTTACAATAAGTGCACGTTGAACGAGATAAGGTTTTCTGATCTGTCTTATCAGAAATTTGATTCTTCACAGTTATACCAGTTTGAGGTTTGTAACTACTCAAACCAGGCTGAAATAGTTTCTTAACTATAACCTGTTGACAGGAAGACTTATTTACAATGGAATCAGATGACAATCATCAGCTGTACTAACTGCACCAGCTGCCTTCTCCAAAGCTTCAACACCTTTCTCTCCAAAGCATGTTTGGACATCACTACTGATATGATTATATTCAATTCTCTACGTATTTGCATCAGCTGAAGCTGAGGTCTTACTAACTTTAATTCCTTCCTTTTCCAGAAATACAAAACCTCTAACCATTCCTTTTTCTCTATCTTCAATGTTCTTAGGCAAGTTTGTCCAAACAAAAAGTCAAAAACCAAAAGACTCTCTCCTCCTAATAGGATCAATAGTAAATATCTCTACTTTGGCTTCAATTGCGGAAGCTTGTTGGTTTGACTGTTAATTTGACAACTATAAAATCAAACTATCAGAGACCAATAAAACTCAAACAGTGAAATTCAAACTTTAAAAAGCAATCTTTTGAAATATTAAAATTTTGGAAATATTGAAACTTCGAAACCATTTAAATAAACTTTAGATTCAGAAAATATTTAAATAAAATTCAATTCGGACGAGCAACTCAATTTTCGTATTGCGTATATGGACTTAAACATAAGTAACAGGACAAAGCAACCCAAGAAGCATTCAAGTCTCCAAAATGCAAATTCATTTAAATAAATATAAAATTAAACAAATTGAAAGATTTAAAAATAACTTACAGTGAATAAATTCCAATTATGTACCCCTATAATCTTAAAGTGTTCTTTCGAGTTCTCACTAATCAGGAAACTATTCTAAGGAAATCCCAACGTAGCTTGTGGAGTGATTATGTGCTACAGTGATAACAACTGAATTCAACAGAATTATTAATTCAAATGTTTTGCTTCAATGTAATCTCATGAATGTAGAATATCATTTAAAGTTTTATATAATCCGATAAAATTTAGATATTCAAATCCTTTAATAATAATCACATGATCCCAAGGACTGACTGTTTAAATCACTAATTATTCACTCTGCATATTATCAATGGATAACAAGTTCCTCTCTCAAAGACTCTTACAAACGCTGTGTATAACTGAAAGACGAATAAACCTAGTGCGTGTATCATCATTATAGAGTGTCCATTTACGTTAAACATCATTACAGAGTGTCCATTTACGTTAAACATCATTATAGAGTGTCCATTTACGTTAAACATCCCTGAATCAAACAATCTCGAACAATTATTTCTTATTATTACAACTGTTATGTATATTTAATTTACATTGTCTGTTAGCATCTTTTTATTCATTACATGTTATGGATTATGTAAAATTGCATTTTGTTGCTAACTTTGTCCAACATCAAGTTCATTTTCAACTTGACAAGAATCATTGATTTTTTAATTATGTAAACAACTAATGCGTCGATAGTACTTTCTCAGCGAGTGTGGGTTTAATATTAGCAATACATTTGTTGTGTCAAACAAACCCCATTCTGGTTGTTTTAATGGAGAACTATGAACCATTCTTCTAGAATGGTTCTGTGGAACTTATGGGTGATTCTGCCAATCCTATCCCTATTAATTTTTAAGGGACAAAGGAGCTTCTCATGCGTGATTCTGCCAATCCTATCCCTACTGAGGAACAAAGGAGCTTTTCATGGGTGATTCTGCCAATCCTATCCCTATTAAGGGAAACAGGAACTTCTCAGTCTTTTATCAAACAGCTCCAACCTCTTCCTGCATTTGACGAACTATTTAGCAGAATAATGGTAGACTGAGTCGGTCCCTTACCTAAGACCAAGTCAGGCAACCAATGTTTGTTGACCATAATGAGTGCGTCTACAAAAATCCCAGAGGCAATTCTTTGGAGGAATATTAAAACTAAAACTTTTACTCAATTTGGCCTTCCCAAATCTGTCCAATCGGATTAGGGGTCACATTTTATGTTCCAAATCTGTCTAATCGGATCAAGGATCACATTTTATGTCTGGAATTTTACAGCAAGTTATGCATGAATTAGACATTCCGCAATTTAAGTCTTCTGCTTATCACCCTGAAAACCAAGGGGCTTTAGCAAGATTTCATCAAACTTTGAAAAATATTATTTGGTCACATTGTCTTGATACTGGTGAATATTGGAACGAAGTGTTTCATTTACTTTTGTTTGCTGTTAGGGGATCAGTTAAGAATTTTTAGTATTTAGTCACATTGAACTAGTGTTTGGATATACTGTCCGTGGACCATTGAAGTTGTTAAAATAGAAACTACTTTTAAATGAAGATAAAGAAATTAATCACTGCAGTTGTTTCTAATTTTAAATATAAGTTGCCAAGGCATCTGAAGTTTCAAGAACTAATTTGCATTCTACGCAGTCGAAAATGAAATTAAGGTATGACAAAACTACAAAGGAAAGGAGTTTTAAGCCTGGTGATAGAGTTCTGACTTTCTTGCCCTTACCTCAAAATCATCTTCAGGCTAAGTACTGTTGTAGATACACAGTTGAAACGAAAGTGATTTAAATTCTATCATCATTACTCCTATGAAGCGAAAATAAAAACAACTTTGCCATATAAATACGATAAAGCAGCATGTCGATAGAGGTAGCTGTGTTAATCATGTAGTCAGTTTAGTTTTACCTGTCCCACACAGTAAGGATCTAAACGACGAAATGTAATCGAACTGTAGTAATCCTTGGTGTAACCAATCTTCGGAATTCAGAAATTATGAACATCTGGACAAGAACTAAAACAGCTATTACTTTAACATAAACACTTGTTTCCAGATGTTCCAACACGGACAAATAAAATCTATCATGACGCTGAAATTAGAGATTCTACACCTGTGAAACAGCATCCGTACAGGATGAACCCTCTCATACAGGAATGTTTGATAAATAAAAAGAAATTCAGTATTTGCTGGAGAATGATTTCATGGTACAGAGCAAAAAGTCATTCGAATTTACTGTGTATTCTTGTACGGAAGCCAGATAATGCAAACCAGAATCACAAAGTCCTCGTTAATACTTTCAGACTAAATCACAATTTTGGAATTATTGTGAGTTCATTTAAGGCATTTGGATTATATCATCGTGATACATCAAAACTGTTAGCACATCAACACTGTTCCAGGCTACTGGTACGTCAGCAGATTTATGACTGGAATTCTTTCGGAACACCGCTTGAATTACTTTGAAATACTCTATACTTTGAACTCGTGCTAGAATTTTTAGGGCTCTTCGGGATTTAATTCACAATGCTCTAAAATGTTTTAAAATCTTTACGCTTTATTCAAAAGGAAATAAACTATTTTTTAAGATTACGAAACTTGTTGGTTTTTCTCTCTTCTATTACTTAGTTTAAGATCATAGACTCGTAAATACTAGTATCTCGAAAAAAAGGTGAAGATACTAATTTCGTTATATCATATGGCCATCAAAACATTGATATTCCCAAAACGTATTGCCGTATCATTACTGGTCAGCTGAGTTTAAAGGTCAAATCAAAATAATCTATTTTGTGGATGCAGATGTGGATCGATCAAACGTCGGAATCAGGCTTTACTTGATTTTTAGACCCGAGCGATATTAGCATGGGGATACCTTGTCAATCATGTCAAATACCTTCATGAGTGATTGAGATAAAGGGCTGACAAACATTCTGCAAAGTTTCATGAACACGGTTGACCTATCCACATTATTTGTAACATCACCATTATTTTGAGGTTGCATACTGGTAAGCGGATTTCAGATTCTTACCTAATATATGGTGAATTTGGATCTTTGCTACAGCATGTAATATCGGCTCCATCGTGACCTGAATAGAAAGAGAGAAGATGCATGTAACCTGCATTGACGGTTTATATAAAGTAAACAATGTAGACCAGAAGAACGTGCATAAATTACCAGTCTTTGCCATGTAAGCAATAGATATTGTCAAAACGTGAAATCTTAACCCAGTTACAACAGGCTATGTGTAATAGTTAAGTCGCAACTTCGTCAATTGATTTGGTAAATTTGTTCATCACCCTCCAGTTAAATCTCATCCTATAGATTGATTCCAGACGTATGTTTAAGTCCATCCTGAAAGTATGGCTCTACACGATACTTACTAAGTTCTCTGTCAGAAAATTATTTTGCTGGGTGAACCTTTTGAATACCTAAATGTTATTTAGAGCTGAATGTTCAGTTTTGAAAAACATACGGGCCTTGTCCTAAATGTGGAATCCGGGCCTAAAATAACATTCTGGATAATACGGGCCTTGTCCTAAATGTGGAATCCGGGCCTAAAATAACATTCTGGATAATACGGGCCTTGTCCTAAATGTGGAATCCGGGCCTAAAATAACATTCCGGATAATACGGGCCTTGTCCTAAATGTGGAATCCGGGCCTAAAATAAATTTGCTATCACCATATTAATCGTCAATTTTTCAGAACTTTGTTTCTCAACTGATCAAAATAATGAATGAGATGTAATTAATATAGGATTGCGCTGCGTTGGATTTAGACAGATATTCCGAGACGAGTTGAATTCATTCGCTTTCTCTTCCGGTGATACGACATTGGACCATCTCGATCCCTGTTAGAATGGTTGAGACACACATTCCTAGCTACTGTGTACTTTGTATCCAATACAGTGTTATACACGAATTTCATATTCTGATGTGGTAAATCAGTTTATCTTCATATAGAGTTTATTTCCCCCTCAAGATCATGTATATGTCAGTGACAGATTTAACCAAAGGAGAAAGGTAAGTTTTTTGATACAAAAACAAATATGCAGGTAACTGCCACTTGTCTGAGTCAATTTTATTTGTTTAATTAGTGTGAGTTGGCCAGCGATCAACGATATATGTGTTCATTCTATTTGTTTAATTCGTGTGAGTTGGCCAACTGTCTACCATTTATGTGTACATTGTATTTGTTTAATTTGTGTGAGTTGGCCAACTGTCTACCATATATGTGTAACTTGTATTTCTTTAATTCGTGTGAGCTGGCCAACGATCTACGATATATGTGTATAGTGCATTTGTTTAATTTGTGTGAGTTGGTCAACGATCTCCGATATATGTGTAACTTGTATTTCTTTCATTCGTGTGAATAGCCAACAATCTACAATATACGTGAACATTGCATTTGTTTAATTCACGTGAGTTGGACAACGATGTACGATATATGTTTACATTTAATTTGTTAATTCGAGTTAGTTGGTCAACGGCCTACGATAACCTTGTAAATATTTTGTTTAATTCGTGTGCGTAGACCAATAGTTTACGATATCTGTGTGCATTTTATTTATTTAATTCGTGTGAGTACGTAAAGCAACACGACACTGTACCGCATTTCCCAAACCCCGTCAACAGATGAAACAAAGAAAGAATGTGTCCATTTGACATTGTTAACTAATCTGGTCATACTTCATTCCGAGCACCTAATGACTTTAGTTGTTAATGATCATCAATGTTGTTTAAACCGTGGATATAACTTTTTCATTGTTTGCACTGTGTTAATTACTTAAAGCAAAACACTTACAACTGAAAATGAAACAGGCTCATTTTACAATCACTCATAATACCAGCATACAAACGTGCGCTCTCTCTCTCTCTCTCTCTCTCTCTCTCTCTCTCACACACACACACACACACACACACCGATCTGGCCGAGTTAAATACAACTGACAATGTTAACAGGGCAATAACCGAAAGTGTGGACTACACGTTACAAATACAACGCCCTCTTTATGAAAATGGCGAACCACCATTGTCGAGAAACTTCTATTTAGAGTGACAGTTTCTCCTGAACTCATAAATTAATGATGATCTAATGTTATGTGGGCAAAATTATAAATAAACTTTATCAATTAAGTACATTTACAACTAAACTTTATCAGTTCAGTACAATTATAACACACCCTTGATTATCCCTTTTAAATTACATACTAGCTATGATGTTTAAATAGCTAAGTAAATTCGGTCGTTTTTAACCATTGCCACATATAACAAAATTAGTAATGTTTGTAAACAAGGCAAAAAGTGTTTTGAAATTATCTTTTATGCTGAAAAGACCCGACTTCACATCGTTATTTTTTTTCTACTGTCTGTTTTTTAAGAGTACAAGATCAACGAATTCTGCAAAAAAAAAACTTGATTCTTTTATTGCATTTAAAAATAATCTTACCTTTTAATGTGGGTGTGTCAATAAAGTCATGATCGAGGTTTTGTCCCCATTGCATGGCAAAGGCCGTTAACTTTTTGTCCTGCAAGTTGCACACTGCAGCCTGATGGATGACGTTACTGACAAGACGGGGGCTAGGGAGGGGTACACCTCCCTTGTCAAGAGTCCTTGGAGCACTGATGCCTATAATAATAATAATAATAATAATAATAATAATAATAATAATTTTGGCCGCGACCCTAAAAAATAGTTTTTCTGAACCTTACGACCCCGTTTCCCCATTTTGATAAGATTTGCCACCCTCAAAAAATCCTGGCCACCCTTCTGAACGTACTCGTGACCCTGATTTGGGTCGCGACCTGGGGGTTGGAAACCACTGTCAATAATCAATAAAGTGGTTATTGTGCGGAAATGACAATGGGATAGACAAACCAAAGGACGGAAAGAGTGAAAGATGGACAACGGAAAGACCTAGTTAAATATTCTCCCTTTCTACGAAGACAAATGAGACGGTGTGGCAATAATAATAACACGCATCTTTCATATATTTTGTCCAGTTTCCAGTAAATCAGAACGACACATCCGGATCATGACTACGTTCATCCGCGAAGTATAGAAATTGTTTTAGCAATCAAAGTTCAGGATCATTTAAAAGAGGTATGTACACCAATTCCACAACACAAAAATGTAATAATTTAACTACAAGCTCTATGAAAAGAAAATTACATTCTCGTAAATGCACAGAGAAAACATTGCGGAAGACACAACGTTGCGCGAAAATGTGCTATCAACACTACTAAATGCTACAGTCAGTACTACAGATCGACATCACTAAATGCTAAAGTCAGTACTACAAACGGACATCACTAAATGCTACAGTCAGTACTACAGATCAACACCACTAAATGCTACAGTCAATACTACAGATCGACATCACAAAATACTACAAGTCAGTACTACAAACGGACATCACTAAATGCTACTGTCTGTACTACAGATTGACATCACTAAATGCTACAGTCAGTACTACAAACGGACATCACTAAATGCTACTGTCTGTACTACAGATTGACATTACTAAATGCTACAGTCAGTACTACAAACGGACATCACTAAATGCTACTCTCTGTACTACAGATCGACATCACTAAGTGCGACAGTTAGTACTACAGATCGACATCACTAAATACTACAGTCAGTACTACATATCAACATCACTAAACGCTACAGTCAGTACTACAGATCAACATCACTAATGTTACAGTCAGTACTACAGATCGACATCACTAAATGCGACAGTCAGTACTACAAATCGACATCACTAAATACTACAGTCAGTACTACAGATCGACATTGCTAAATACTACAGTCAGTACTACAGATCAACATCACTAAATGCTACAGTCAGTACTACAGATTGACATTGGTAAATGCTATAGTCAGTACTACAGATCGACATCACTAAATGCTACAGTCAGTACTACAGATCGACATCACTAAATGCTACAGTCAGTACTACTGATCAACATTGCTAAATGCTACAGTCAGTACTACAGATCGACATCACTAAATGCTACAGTCAGTACTACAGATCAACATTGCTAAATGCAACAGTCAGTACTGCAGATCGATATCACTAAATGCTACAGTCAGTACTACAGATCAACATTGCTAAATGTTACAGTCAGTACTACAGATCAACACCACTAAATGCTACAGTCAATACTACAGATCGACATCACAAAATACTACAGTCAGTACTACAAACGGACATCACTAAATGCTACTGTCTGTACTACAGATTGACATCACTAAATGCTACAGTCAGTACTACAGATCAACATTGCTAAATGCTACAGTCAGTACTACAGATCAACACCACTAAATGCTACAGTCAATACTACAGATCGACATCACAAAATACTGCAGTCAGTACTACAAACGGACATCACTAAATGCTACTGTCTGTACTACAGATTGACATCACTAAATGCTACAGTCAGTACTACAAACGGACATCACTAAATGCTACTGTCTGTACTACAGATTGACATTGGTAAATGCTACAGTCAGTACTACAAACAGACATCACTAAATGCTACTCTCTGTACTACAGATCGACATCACTAAATACTACAGTCAGTACTACAAACGGACATCACTAAATGCGACAGTCAGTACTACAGATCAACATCACTAAACGCTTCAGTCAGTACTCCAGATCAACATCACTAATGCTACAGTCAGTACTACAGATCAACATCACTAAATGCTACAGTCAGTACTCCAGATCAACATCACTAATGCTACAGTCAGTACTACAGATCGACGTCACTAAATGCGACAGTCAGTACTACAAATCGACATCACTAAATACTACAGTCAGTACTACAGATCAACATTGCTAAATGCTACAGTCAGTACTACAGATCGATATCGCTAAATACTACAGTCAGTATTACAGATTGACATCACTAAATGCTACAGTCAGTGCTACAGATCAACATTGCTAAATGCTACAGTCAGTACCATAAATCGACATTGCTAAATGCTACTCTCTGTACTACAGATCGACATCACTAAATGCTACAGTCAGTACTACAGATCAACATTGCTAAATGCTACAGTCAGTACTCCAGATCAACATCACTAAATGCTACAGTCAGTACTACAGATCAACATCACTAAATGCTACAGTCAGTACTACAGATCAACATCACTAAATGCTACTGTCAGTACTACAGATCAACATCACTAAATGCTACAGTCAGTATTACAGATCGACATCACTAAATACTACAGTCAGTACTACAGATCGACATCACTAAATACTACAGTCAGTGCTACAGATCAACATTGCTAAATGCTACAGTCAGTACCATAAATCGACATTGCTAAATGCTACTCTCTGTACTACAGATCGACATCACTAAATGCTACAGTCAGTACTACAGATCAACATCACTAAATGCTACTGTCAGTACTACAGATCGACATCACTAAATGCTACAGTCAGTACTACAGATTGACATTGCTAAATGCTACAGTCAGTACTACAGAT
This sequence comes from Megalonaias nervosa, assembly GCA_016617855.1. Lineage (NCBI taxonomy): Eukaryota > Metazoa > Mollusca > Bivalvia > Unionida > Unionidae > Megalonaias > Megalonaias nervosa. The sequence goes on along the minus strand of JAECUM010007241.1, from coordinate 51,535 downwards.
CAACATCACTAAATGCTACATTCAGTACTACAGATCAACATCACTAAATACTACAGTCAGTACTACAAACTGACACAACTAAATGTAACTGTCTGTACTACAGACCAACATCATTAAATGCTACAGTCAGTATTACAGATCGACGTCACTAAATGCGACAGTCAGTACTCCAGATCAACATCACTAATGCTACAGTCAGTACGACAGATCGACATCACTAAATGCGACAGTCAGTACTACAGATTGACATCACTAAATGCTACAGTCAGTACTACAGATCGACATTGCTAAATGCAACAATCAGTACTACAGATCGACATCACTAAATACAACAATCAGTACTACAGATTGACATCACTAAATGCTACAGTCAGTACTACAGATCGACATTGCTAAATGCAACAATCAGTATTATAACTGACACAACTAAATGTAACTGTCTGTACTACAGACCGACATCATTAAATGCTACAGTCAGTACTACAGATCGACATCACTAAATGCGACAGTCAGTACTCAAGATCAACATCACTAATGCTACTGTAAGTACTACAGATCGACATCACTAAATGCTACAGTCAGTACTATAGATCGACATTGTTAAATACTACAGTCAGTACTACAGATCGACATCACTAAATACTACAGTCAGTACTACAGATCGACATCACTAAATACTACAGTCAGTACTATAGATCGACATTGGTAAATGCTACAGTTAGCACAACAGATCAATATTGCTAAATGCTACAGTCAGTACTACAGATCAACATCACTAAATGCTACAGTCAGTACTATAGATCGACATCACTAAATGCTACAGTCAGTACTATAGATCGACATTGGTAAATGCTACAGTCAGCACTACAGATCAACATCACTAAATGCTACAGTCAGTACTACAGATCGACATCACTAAATACTACAGTCAGTACTACAAACTGACACAACTAAATGTAACTGTCTGTACTACAGACCGACATTATTAAATGATACAGTCAGTACTACTGATCGACATCACTAAATGCAACAGTCAGTACTACAGATCGACATCACTAAATGCTACAGTCAGTACTACAGATCGACCCTATTACATAATAGAGCCAGTGACTTCAAACAGAAAATTTCAAACAGTTTACTTTTGTACAATATTTGTTCCATTGCTTTGTCTGTTTTTGATGAAAACTGTTATGTATACTTAATTTGTATTATTTCTTGGCTTTTCGTAATGATTATATGTAATATACATTTGTATTTTGTACTTGACGTTGTCCAAAATCATGTTCAAGGTGTACCTGATAGGGACATTTATGTTGTAAACAACAGAATTCGTAGCTAAAATTGTTGTCTATAATTGAGGACTAAATAATCAGATCATTATTAATGTAAACACGTTAACCTGAATTTAAGTTGAAAGATACAGTTTTGATTCTGACCCTAAAAACTTCTAAAAGAAAAGCTTCCATTATGTTTACAGAGTACTTTCAGAAAATGGTAATTGCGACCCAGGTCAAGTAGATGTGTTTGTAATCTTGTTTAGTTAAAAATTACTCATTCTTGCCTTAACATCGTGAAGCAGAATCAGTCGTATTGTTGTATTCAGTTTTTCATTTCGGTGTATTTATTTATTCAAATAATTATTATTCACTTGAAGAAAAAAAAGTGAAAAAACAAAGTGTTCACTAATAATATTCTTGGACAGAAATTTTTTATTATAGTATTGTAATACATCAAAAGACCGCTAGCACATCATCACAATTCAGGCCATTGGCACATTTTCACGTTAGAGACTACAGACAGATCAACACATTCAATATTGGGATTTATTTGGAATACCACTGGAATTCAGTTGGAACTTTATTCTTTTGGACATGTAATAAAACTTTTGTTACTATCTGGGATTAAATTCACAAGACGCTAAGTTCTTTTTGAATTTTCAGTTTGTATTCTAGGGAAATAAATTATTTCTTGTATTTTACAAAAATTGTTGGCTTTTTGCTCTTTTCTGTTATTTAGTATGAGACCATAGAGTCGTAACAAAGCTAAAAAAAGAAAAAATAACCCCAAAAATGTGGTATTTATTGGGTGATAAAATCTCCAGGGAGTAGTTAATATCCAATATTCTAAGGGTGGAGTGGTGGCTAAACAAATTAAAGTAATGTAGCTAGTGATAGTGTATACGCATTCAAATAATGAATGAATGATATAAAACTATTATTATGTCATTTTATGGAATGTGTAATTAATATTGTTTTACAAAATATACCGCAAAAAATTAAAATACAACACCAAAGCACCACACTCCAAAACCATATATCCCCTTCTTCAGGAAAATATTGACTACTCCCTTATATTAATTCGTTCCGACTTGTTTATCCTTCATATTCACCGAAACTGTCTTGAATTCCTCAATGTTTTATTAATTCCTCTTTGGCATTCAAAGAGTCAAAAAGTTTTATTTTCAACCCGATAGCGATTTTTACCGCGGGGTGAGAAAAAAAAATGAGACGGTTTGAAAAATAATGTGCGATGTAATCTCAACACTAAGTCTGAGGGGAAAATATGAAATGGAACTGGGGCCCTAGAATCAGATCTCGGAATGAGACAACGATTAATACATCCATACCATCCTGGTAGTCCGCTGGCAGATATCTTTTTTGTGGTCTATTGGACATGCCCCATAATATGTTATCCAGATTGTTACAGGAACCATCAGCAGAACGATAGGGGTAGTCTGATGGGGGACAGACGGGGTTACGAGGAGAACAAAACTGGCTGTTCATCTTCCGCCAAATCATCACAAGGTCCGGTTGGGTTTTCAAAATATGCAACGGTGTCTTTAATCTGAAAAAGATGATGCAATCACTTAGTTTAGATCCCAAAATAGAAAACTTAACTTTGCCCGCAGCTACTTTATGTTCTAATTTCTAAAATTACCAAAATATTCGACAATCAGCTTCCCGCCTCACTCGATAATTGATTCTCACTTCCGGTGCTTATGGGACTGCATAGGTTTTTGCGCTACAGTTATTATTTACTTTTGAGGGATGGGCTGGCATTAGGTGAAATTGATTGTCTTGGCAACTTGCACGATGGAGAGAATGTTGGCATACTTCCGTTATATTCATATAATGTGACTGAAAATATTTTGTATGTGGTAATTATGGAAACTAAACTATGTACTGTCTAAAGCAGAGAGTTATCAAAATGGATGCCCCGAAGTGCTCGAATATGCCTACTGGATTTGATATTTTTTTTTTTAGAAATTCAGTTCAGTTCTGTTTGACCTGATAAACAACCAGTAGTTGAAGCATTGTATCTAATTCCTGACCTTGATTTAGAAATCAGTAAGGCTTTTAGTAAACAACTTTTGTTTTAAAAAAAAAAAGTTATTCATTCTAAGAGTAAGATTCATTTAGTGGAATCAATGCCATACCTGGTGTACGTGACAAATAACATGTGTTTGTTGTTACAAACTTTTGGTTTTCCCAGTGGGATGAAATTCTGACCCCAATCCGGGAATCTGTTTTGCATTTTAGTTGGGCTTATAACTCATGTTATTATAGTGATTTGCCAGTTGTGCTTTAAACCTTTGAAGCTCAAAGGTGTTTTGTTGTGACCAGTTTGAGCTGAATTTTTATTTTTTGGAATTAGTAATTTATTTACCCTAGAATATTAGTGCTCCTAAATTGATTCTTGGACAAAGACATTTCTCGAAATTTATTCGGAATTCCAAACTGGAATGTAATTCTTTGTGATTCAACAAGGAACTGTTGACATGGCAACACTTTGAAGGTTATGGCATACGTCATCGCCTTCCATCTTGGAATTTCATCGGGATTCGAACTGTGATTCATTTAGGACTTTTCATTGATAGGACTTATATTCTTTTAATTTTTGGATTAATTTTGGATTTGATTCGTAAACCGTAAGTCCTTTTCTTATTTTTACCTTGTTTTTCTAGGGAAATAAATTATTTTGTTAAATTTTACAAAGCTTGTTGTCTTCACTCTTTGCTCGTTACTTTTGTACGAGCCTAGATACGTAACATAAGTCAAATAAAATCAGTCTTACAAAAAGCACAACTCAATATGTGCATCTTTAGATGATGACCCTAGTAGGTTTCATGGTGATCCATAAATATTGCAAAACAAGCTGCGTTCGCAATGATTCGTGCAGCATTGCGTTCAGTCGCATGGTTAATAGACAATTTCTCGCATTTCTTTCGATAAATTCCCATGAATCTGCGATTTTCCAAAAGAAATCACACGTCTCTTCCAAAACCAAATTAAAACAAACTATTTTTTTAAAGAAAAATGTTTTCCTGTTTCCTTTGCAAATATAGAATGCTTTGTTTGTTTTGTTTTTATTTGTTTTTTGATGGGAGGTACTTGGACATTGTTTGTAAATACTTTGTGTAACAACCCAAGCCGCTTCTCGTTTGTATTCCTAACTGAACTTTTGACTACATTCTTAATTGTTGCAAATGTTGTGAATGTTGTGAGGCTCTCAAGTTTAAACAGTTTTGGTTGGGTTTTTTTAGTTTAAGGGGGGAGTCATTGTTTTGTTTGTTTGTTTTTGTTTGTGTTGTTGTTGTTTTATTCTATCTTTTCCGGGAGTGTTTGCTTTCATAACTTGAATGATTTTCTGTGTTTTCGTCGAAGGAACAGTCTTTTTGTCAGAAATGCAAGTGCTCTCCTACCGGAAACGAAATACAAAATACTACTTAGCTTCAAATATTACAGTGTGATTTGTCAGCAAGATGGCCAATGAAACAAATTCAAGATCAGCTCCCGCTAAAATCAACAATCCTTCCAACCCCCCTGTAATTGTAGGCATAACCACACTTTGTCACCATCTGGTGCGCGTCCTGCACATGCAACAATGCAATGTATGAAATTATTGCTGTGTAAAATTTTAACAGTGGCAATTATGTTGTTTTTTGGTAGTTTAAGCGAGGGGTTCAAGCAGTTCAAATGAAACTTACATATGGACCAGTTCCTTGGTTGCTCGGATACTGACAAGAGCCTGTTCAATCTCAGAGTACGAAATTCGCTTTATCCACCGGAAGTTAGCCATTTGATGAATATTGGTCCATTTCTTGTTGCTACCCTGTTTCTTTTCGTCCACGCCTAGAGCAAGAAAAAACCACAGGAAGTAGATATCAGATACAAATATTTTCCAAATTTTATTCAAACATAAATTTCTATGCAACAGCTTTTCGCTGTTGTACAGTCAGCTCGTGCAAACTAAGATGACATCATGCATAGATACAAGATGTGTGTAAATGAGGACAACCGGCAACAACAGAAGGAATGTTATGATGTAGGGAATACAGTACTCCGTCAACACTGTCCATAGGAGCCATAGAGCATGCCGACCTTATAGTGGGGTCGCCTTACAAAGAAGTACATAATCCATAGAAATGTTTACTACCACTTAATGACCTATTCGCTTTTTCAATAGGAACTGTGTTATAACGAGGGGCTTTATGTACTATAAAAGTATCCTATTTGTTTATTATGGCCGACATTGTAGTCATCCATCCAGTAAGATGTAACTACTGCTATAGTTCCCCAATTCTCAATTTAAGCACAAACTTTCAGAATGTCAAAAATATCAGTCAAAGAGTCCGATACTTCACTTCCGGTCAAAATAGTCTAAGGCTGATGATGTAACGTATTAAAAGAAAAGTTGTGTACGATAACGTTAGCTAGACAGAAATATTTGCTGTCGAACGTTAACACTTCCTACGCACAGAACAAAAGATCTTCCAAAAGAGAGTTGTATTTAGGAAAGAACAGAATATGAATATATGCAGTGAGACAAAAATCAATGTAGCAAGTACCACAGATTATTTTGGAAGCTGCAATTCAAACATTTAAAATTTTAGACGTGTATGTTACAAACATTACTCTAAAGTCTAACAAAACGAAACAGTGTGAACAGTTCCGATTTTGTCGTAGTATTTTCTTAAGAATCGAAGAACACATTAATCTTGTTTGGTCACTAAATTTCATTTGCACCTGCCGAAACTATGAATCGAACTCAAAACGGCAGGGTTGCAAAATGAAGGAGATTCCAATGAACCATCCAGACCCAAAAAATATCGCCTCTTAGGAGTACAGGTATACCATCTGAAACATTACCTTGTCTGTATAGCAATTCGTTCAATGCTCTTTGCTCCTTCAATTCTCCATGACCAACAATGAGAGCTTGTTGGATCGCGGCCTCCAGTTCCTGACCAGAGAAGAGGAAGGGAGGGGGTGGAGGAGGTGGAAAAGGTGGAGCTATAGATCGCTTCTGTTTGCTGGAATTGTATCCCGACCGAACAACCCCACAAAACAGTCCTAATACCAACCACGCTAAATACCTCGTCATCTCGTTAGTTACCTCTGTTCTATGAAATAAAGAAAGAAAAGATAATTTTAATTCATTAAACTCAGAACCGCCGCAGGGGTCATCTGAACATGGGACACACGAGTATACGTAAGGCAAATGAGCCTAGTTTTAATTGCATGTGGAAAACACCTGTGCATTGAAGGAAAGGTAATGGTACAGATTAGCAGGATTTGTAATGTGCTTGAGAATTTCCGATTTCTACGCCTATATAGATCCAAAGAGTTTCACCATATTTGAGATCTGTTTGAACAATTAAATCAGAAATTTTCCATTTAGTGAAGTGCCAAAGTTGTTTGCTATTTAACAAAAGTTTAGCAGTATTTGTCGACTATGATTCGATGTCATGGTAAAATAAAATTACGTTCGGATGCTGTTTCAGGGCAATTTCTTACCTGATTAGAATTTTATATTTGTATAGTAGTACTACGATTGAATTTTCTACGGTTTTTCATAAGATCCAATTTTATTTTGTTTTATAACTCATTTTTTTTTTTAAACTTAATAAAAGCAGCTTTTTGCTTGTTGAGCGCTTCAATACTTTTACATTGCATAAATATATTACTGTGATTCCTCCTATATTCTACGCTAGTGAGTTAAGTAACATTATACAATACAGACGCTACATGAAGGGAATCGCTTATTCTGGCAAACTTTTCTACGCTAGTGAGTTAAGTACAATACAGACGCTACATGAAGGGAATCGCTTATTCTAGGAAACTTTTCTACGCTAGTGAGTTAAGTAACATTATACAATACAGATGATATATGAAGGGAATCGCTTATTCTAGCAAATTTTTCTACGCTAGTGAGTTAAGTACAATACAGACGCTACATGAAGGGAATCGCTTATTCTAGCAAACTTTTCTATGATTACTTATGTCTGTTAGAAAGTAAGTATTGGAAAGGTCATGTTCTCTAAAGTCAGGTGGCGTGCGCATTTGCCCGACAGGCCGGCTTTTTTGAGAAGAGAATGCGTTATGCAACAATCTTGTAACTTCTCGCAACTTTAGGACCCAAGGTTGAGTCCATTGCTTTAACCTGTAGCCTTTATTGAAGCAGGGCACGCATTCCATGCCCCGAAGTTGTGTATATAAACTATCGCCCAAACGCATGGGAAAAGCCGCTATACCTGATCGTCTTGATAGAGTTTTCCCTTTCTTTCGGGTAAGGGAAAAATACATTTATCACATTTTAAAAATCTTTCTTTAAGTGCCTCAAAATTTTGATAATTAAAGACATTTTGGGAAGTAATTCAATTTTCTCTTAGCACAACTGGAAATGATTTCCACAGACTTATCTTAAAACGGGCATGAATTATTAAAATAATGATTCACTATAGGCACCGATTTTTGACTTTAATAAATCTTAATTGTGGACAAACGTTACCCTAATAACGTCGAACGGTGAGCCAGTCTTATGAAGTGGTAAATAAATTGATAGAACATACTTTAATAGTCATGTAAGTTCACATAGCTTTTTTTAATTGGAGGTATCAAATCAAGTAACAGTCAAGAGATAATTGCACTATAACATAAAACTGACACAATAATACCGCAACACAATTTCTTGATTTAAAGCTCAATATTAGAAGAAGATGTAAATCTCAAGACAACATGTATATATTTATAGTAAAACTCGGACAGGTCATGTATGTGCATTTACTCATCTTAAACTAAATACAAATTGAATACTAATTTTGTTTAAGCAAGTCTATCCTCATAATATAGGGTAGTACGAACTTGTTTAATAAAATGTATAGCTTCATTGTGACATCACCGCACGCGACATTCAATCCGAATTGTACTGGATCACACCTTTAGGTTGATCTCGTCCAAAAATGTCCTCTTACTTTAACATTGAATTTACGCTATGTACTTCTCGGGAAGTGTAAATAATGACCTTTCAAATCAATACTGATGCATGAGGATCCAAATAAAGTAAACAGTTGCCATTTAAAGGCGTTTAGAATCAAATTCTAAAATATGACACCCATTACTGAAATAATCGGTAGCATGGCCTGCTTGCTTTTTTTTTTTTTTTTTACTATATTGAAGTGATAAACAAAAACAATATAGCATTATTACGTCTGTGGACTTAAACTTAAAAAACTAGATTATATAAAATCCAAATAAGCATTCAAGTTTTCCAAAATATAAATTTATTTAAATAAAATATAAAATCAAACAAAGAAAAAGAATTAAAAATAACTGTCAGTGTATACATTCCAAGAACGTAATCCTAATAATGTACAAACACTTTCTCACTAATCCGGAAACTGTTGAGGTAATCCGAATTAAGCTTGTATAGTACTTACGCGTTACCGTGATGACACAACTGGATTTAACAGAATTATTTACCCATATGTTTTTACTTCCATGTAATCTCGTGAACGTATGCTATTGAGGAAGTGCTGAAAAGTTTCATATAATCCAATTGAATTAATTAAATATCCAAGTCTTTGAATATAATCACATGATCCCAGAATACTGACTGTGTAAATAAATGAATATCCACACGGCTATATCCGTTAAACATGTAACTGTAAATCACTGTTTTCCTCTCAGTGGCTTTTACAAACACTAGCATAACTGGCAAGAATGGAACACTTGGTGCGTATGGTCATTATATAGTGTCCATCTGCGTTTCAAATAAACAATCTTCGATTCACAATAATCTCGAACAAATAAATCTTTTTATTTCAACATAACTCAAACAGTCTTAAACAAAAACAGTCGTGTTCTGACCTTCAAATCTCAATGAATCAATCAAATACTAGGTGTGAGTGATAGAATTTTACAAGGCAAGTGTACTATGAATCCCATGCTTTGTTTAAGTGACCCCGCTTATATTCTCTTGTCATTTTTGACCTACTTAGTTGTTGATTTCACCTTAGATCGGGCCTGTCACGAATGAATGAGATTCACAACAAAGAAGTAAACATATGTTTTTACTACAGTATTAACCATTGTAAGGATTTAAAATACAACTTCATAGTCTCAAATGACTCAAATAAAAATTATATTATTAATTCAAAAGATGATACATAATTCCGTAATGGTATCAATTTAAACTTCACACTATCATGACATTCTGGTAAACTTTATCAAGATTATTATATTGTTCTACTTCTATATTGTGTCGCACTTTCATATTCAAAAGATGTGCATATTCCTGGTAAATCAGTTATTAAAGAGTGTCGTCGTAATTTATTATATTTCAAAGGAAAGCGGTATTGTGAACTTTTCATTAACTATAATTTGGTATTATTGTTTAATTTAGTGGAGTGTGGTATGACATTAATAATTCTCATCTACCGATACGATTAGAAACGTAAAAGATTACATCCAACTCATTTTGACAAGGTGTCCACTCGAAATATTGAAAATATGCCAATTTTCTTCTTCAAGAGATATTACCGTTTAATCTGTTTTATTTAGTAACAGTCCTGCTGTTGATAATAATAATAATAATAATAATAATAATAATAATAATAATAATGCTCGAATATATCAATTGTTATTAGTTTTAAGTGAGTACGACCCATATGATGAAAGTCATAATGATATATACATTTTCAGCACATAGCTGTAATAATGACTTATTAATTATCAGTGGGACAGAGCATGAATGTACATGAAGTTGTATTCTAAACAAAACAATTTGAACTAAATTGGACTTTAAAATGTGAACATTCTTCAAGTCTCTTATCACTGAGATGATGGTATGATTTTTATTGCGATGCTCAACCTTGTGTTGCTTATTATATAACAATAACAACATTACCACCAACAGCAAGAACATGAATTTCGTTTGTTATTTGGTTGGTTGTTCGTGGGTTAACGCCATTTTCAGAGCATGACAGATTATATATCGCGGCCAGTATATCTGGTGTATGAAGACCCTCGGAAAACCAGTGGAAGAACCTCCTACCCACGGGAAGCTACTGGCAAGCTTTCTCACATACCCACATTGGCCGAGCCAGAGACTCGAACCCACACAGACAGAGATGTGATGCCAGTGATCTGTAAAGGCGTAGACCAACGAGCCACCCGACAAAAGAAATACTGATTTTATTTGACGATACTGCAGGACTTTTTAATATAATTACTTTGAACTAAATTTTGTTTTAAAAAGAATGGTCATAGTAATACAATATTTCATTTTCCTTAAGTATTTTCTTATTTCATGTGCAATTTTGAGGAATTCTTCGACTTCTCTTATTTTTAGAATAAAAAGGGGTTTTTTGTGTCTTAAATTTTAAGACTAACAAGGGATTTTGAATCGTTCCACTTGTTCTATCTCTAATAAAACTATTGATATAGTGTTGTACATTATAATCGAAATAATCTAAAATTTTAATTTGCAGAGAAGTTTTGAGAATTTTAATGAAACGAGAAATTGGGTCACTATGTTTTTGCCTTACATAACGTCATATGTGACTTCATGTGGTACAACGCCATGGACACTTTCCAATCACAAAAACTCGTCTCTCCGATGCGAATCGATTAACTTCGATCTTGTGAAAGAGACTCGGAGGTAATAGTAACGATAACACCCAAATTAGTATGTTTTTAGTGGTTGAACATCCGGCTGGATGTGTGAAAGAACAGTCTTATAACATGACGCACTTGAAAATGTTTTAACATTCAATGAAATGCTTACACATCTAATATTTAATACTCCCGCAACTGTGTAATAAAAAAAAATTAAGAAATGATTCATTTTCAATTGTCTTCAACTATTGTTTGCGTTACTGTTTGTGTTGAAATGTCATCTATTTATTGTGACATACTGGAGTTATTATGACGTAATAACAGCAACTAGATTGAGGACTGTTCAAAACGGACATTATTTACACCTTTCTTCTAGTGTGCGATTGAAAAGGCCGAGGACGCTTCGACTGGAGTCATGTGGTGTAATTATAATTTTACACAGGGGCAAATTATGATATGAACATAGTAAGAAACCTAAATAGAACGGTAATTAAGTGATAAAATGATTTACAAATTCAAAGCTAATACTCATTTTCGATTACAATACTGTAATTTCCATTATGACACGAATAAGAGCGCGTATTTTGTCTATTTTTATCTCTTGAGATCTTGCATGAGTATTTGTATTGCTGGTGACGACTGGGGTGAGGGGTTAACGCTCCAAAACAAAGACGAATAGTACAAAATACGTTGGCGAAGAACTTTCGTGCTTTGCTTGTCCCTTACAGACCGACCTGCGTAATGGAATCGGAGTCTGCGCCACCTGACCCCCCCCCCACATCCCCTTTCTGCCCACCCCTACCCCCATAAAAATCCCAATAAACAAACAGAATGTTTCCTATAGTAATTTTTCTTTACAGCTATATGGTTCAAATTAACAACGTTTAAAATGCAGGTGCCTTGTGAGAACTACGCCCCTTGAGCATCTGCTATAGTACAAGTCACATGGGTCTTGTATACGTATTTACTCATTTTAAATTAAATATTTTTCTTTTAAAATTTAACACTAATTTTCTTTAACCCAAGTCAGTTCAATCCTGATTATTGAATGCTCTGCACCTTAACTGTCACCAAGAAACTTACAGACGAAAATTATCTATTGCTATGGACTTTAACAATGGTGGCCATGTAATAAACTTGGGTCAAAATAAGAGCACTTCTTGTGGAATAGTCAGAATCGAGGGTAGAACGAATTTGTTTATCAATATGAGTAACTGTCATTTTGACATAACAGCGCGCGACATTCAATCCGGATTGTATTGGATCACACCTTTATGTTCATTTCGTTCAAAAATGTATACATACTTTAACATTGATTTTGCCGTATGCGTCTCTCGGGGCGTCTAAATAATGACCTTCCAAAGGAATATGGATGTATACGAATCCAAATGAAGTGAATACTTTCCACTTAAAGGTATGTAGAATCAAATTCTAAAAATTGACACCTATTACTGAAATAGTCGGTGTTGAATGCCTACATGACCCGTGTGACTTGTACTATAGGCGGTTCATTCCATCCCACAGACCCCTTGTCTATTTACTTAAGCTCCCGCTCCCGCTCCTCCTCCACCCCACAGCCAAAACGATGTTTCTGGATCCGTACCTGCCTCTGGTGATAACTGTGAACGACTGACATTAAATTATAATAGATATTAGGGCTTAGTCAAGTCCAAAAACAATATCGTGAGGTGCAAGTTGGATGACCACAAGATCATTGTGACCTGCATGTTGGATACAAACAAGATCATTGTGACCTGCATGTTGGATACAAACAAGCCAGTTTGCCCAGATAATGCACTTAGTATGTATTTACATCAGTAGCTGAATGCACGCAAGATACTTCCAATAAAAAGTCAAACGGGCAGGTCATTCCTATCGACCGATATAAATTACAACACTTCCAGTTGAAAGAATGGTTCTGATGGACTGTCAGTCTATCTGTGATGGATCTTCTGTGTTAGAAATGCGATCGGACATCATTGGCGTCACTAGGGGGATGCGGACCGCGCCGGGTGACACAATTAGAGGGGGTGACACCTAAATGACTGTCTATAAAAGTTTTGAATTTTTGTGCAGGAAGGGGTTCCATGGGGGTGACACTATGATTTACCGCACATGTCTGTCTATAAAATGTTTGAATTTTTGTGCAGAAAGGAGGTCCATGGGGGAGACACCATGAATTACCGCAGTGGGTGACACCAACCCTAGTGACGCCACCGTCGAACATTATGTTGTAAAAATATTGATGTGCCGATTGACTGGTTACCAATAAAAGGAAATTATTGTTGTAACAATACTGATGTACCGATTGACTGGTTACCAATAAAAGGAAATTATTGCTGATTATTGTTGTAACAATACTGATGTACCGATTGACTGGTTACCAATAGAAGGAAATTATGATATAACAATATTGATGTACTGACTGACTGGTAATCAATGGATTATATATGGACAGGCAAAAAGGTTGCGTCTTAAAAAATATTTGCGGATTGAACGGTTTTCAAACTTGAAATATTAACTTAATAAAATACTTAATTTCATTCTCAAAAGCATTGTGAACTCTCTGACTTGAAATATAAGTGTGTACATTGTTACTGCTTTTAATAATAATGATGATAATAATAATAATAATAATAATAATAATAATAATAATAATAATAATAATGAATGCAAAGATGTATACAAGAGTAGTTTTCATTATATAATATGTATTATTAATGTAAACATTATATACCATCCATAGAGAGATGGTAGATACAAAATTGTATAGATTATTATCTATAAGTAATAAATATATAATAAATATATACATAAGAAACACATGTCTATGGTTTAATTTCTATTTTCTATTCAGCCTGTGCATTATCACAATTGTAGAGAAAAGAAAAATGACCTGTCAACCGAGTGATCTTGACATACGACGGCCAGTAGACACCAACATGTCATTAGAATAACCCGTCAGCCAGGTGAGCTTGACATACGACGGCCAGTAGACACTAACAGGTCATTAGAATAACCCGTCAGCCAGGTGAGCTTGACATACGACGGCCAGTAGACACTAACAGGTCATTAGAATAACCCGTCAGCCAGGTGAGCTTGACATACGACGGCCATTATATCGTATCGTATCGGAATTTAATGCAATACTGACATTCATCTGTGACTGACGAGAAGTGGCAGATTTGTCAGAAATGAGCAAAAAAAATTTCAATACCATTTGCCAAAATCTTCTAGTTTTCAATATTTCAAATAATCTGGATAATTGTCATACATGGTAATCATAATCTTCTGCTAATTTTGCTTAATAATAATAATAATAATAATAATAATAATAATAATAATAATAATAGCTATAGCAGTAAAAAAGATCCATTTGTCTAGGGGCTCTTTTGAAAGTTATGTTGTAAGTAGGTGATAGTAAGACAAAGGTTAATTGTTATCAAAGTGGTCGGGTTCGTGAGGAGGTGTAGGATCGGTATTGGAACCTTAATAGCATGTCTCCTTTTGCATTTAAAAAAAATAAAAAACAATCGAGGAAGAATTAATTTCCGATTTCTATGTTCAACGCACAAGTCACGATCTCTCAAAAAGAGATCAGTATCAAAGCGTGCGTTTCTGTCTTCGGGCTGAGATATGTTCTAATATATGCGTTCCATTCCCTGAGGTAATCAACCAAGAGTTTATGTTCGATGCCATATCATCTTGTCACACAGAAATAAATGCTACGCCAGTTGTCAGCAATGACTGAAACAAATGTAAAAAAAAAAAAAAAAAAAAAATTAGAAACCAATAATATGGAAGACATTCTGGCTGCTGACATATTATCATTAAGCCAATTGGAGGCCAGATATATTTCGTTGGAAACAATGCCTACAACTAACTGCTGGTCTTCAAAAGCACTAACTTTGATTTCAGTTTTTGCTGTTGAATATTTAAATTGAGAAGTATCATACCAATCTTCTAAATCGACAGTCCTGAATTGCAGTCTGCAAGTGTCTCCTTACATATCGAGATTCAGTCACGTGTACATTTTAGATTCTAAGATATTCAAACGTGTTTTATTATTAAATCGATATATCAGATCGGTTGTTTGTTGAAATATACTAGTGTATCAAATAAGTTGTTTGATGGAGTATACTAGGGTATTAATTGAGTGTTTCTTGGAGTATGCCAGTGTATCAAATCGGGTGTTTCTCTAAGTATACCAGTGTATCAAATCGGGCGTTTGTGGGAGTATACCAGTGTATCAAACTGGGTGTTTCTTGGAGTATACCAATGTATCGAATCGGATATTTCTTGGACATGAAAGGCTCAACATAGAAATCTGGCGTCAACCTTCAGCCATAAAATAAACTCACTCATCTCCATCATCATGACTTCTGTGAAAAATTCAAAACATAACTTCTTGTACGCTCTAAATTTATATAAAATGTGTTTTGTTTAAACACCTTCCATACACTTTTTAAACACCTTCTATACTCGTCTTTCCGCATATTTAATTGACCACTCGGTTAACGATGAAGTTAAATTAAATTAAATGACGCGATAGTGATTAATTTGCACCTACAGTCAACAGTATTCATTCTGGCTAGCTGCTTTAAAAAAATAGTTCTAGCGCTTCTGAAGAAAAATCGTATGCAGTGTGTAAGTTTAAAAAAATCTATTAAAAAAAAAACCCTCACCACTTCATATTTGTTTGCTAGCTTTGACACAATCATTATTGAATAATGTTGACAAGAAACATAAACATTGGTTTTGATACATCAGTGTGTTAGTAAACATTCTGGATTCATGCCGATGGATGTGATTTATCTCGTCAACACTCATCTGCGTTGACTCTCAGTCGCCTGCCAGTGCTGTGTTTTGAAACGACTGTCAGTCGCCTGCCAGTGCTGCGTTTATAGGAAACTTAGGAAGAGATCTCATCGACATTGAACAACACAATGGGACTCCGCTCTTCTGAGCACCGTGAGTAACAAACAATGGGACTTCACGTTTCTGATCACCATGAGTAGCAAACTCCATACAAATGGAAATTATCATATCGCCAAACTGAACCACAGAGACCGAGATGAGATAAATGATCATTAGCTAGGTTATAGTACTTAGACTGGCTTTCTTCATGTGCTTAGACTGGCTTTTTTCATTGAGATATTTTGATATTAAAGCTTTCCGATATGTATGATACTATACGCAGACAGCAAGAGCCTTTCATGTTTTGACGCTGAATATTCGTTCCAATGATTTTGCTTTACTGTTGTAGATGAAAGATACATATTTAATTTTTCAGTAAAAGATTTTTTAATAAACTGAAATGTTTGCTTCCGCTAGACTTTTTGACATGTAACTCCATGGGTACCAATGTAGGTATGGTGCACAACATTAAGTCCTGACTTCGGACAAACATCGCAATACCTGAACGTTGTTCGTCGACTGACCGTGCATCCACTAATGGGCTAAAGCTTAACCGAGATTCCAACGGATAGGTAAGCAATTCGATCATCGTCTTGCGTTGAGACTTAAATTCTGGTAGAAATAAACAGTATTTACCGTCGAATTTGCACTAATTTATTTCCCATTAATTTATAGTGAGTCGAGTCAGAAGAGACGTGTTCCATGAATTTTGGACAGAAAGGTACAGGACAAAAGTCACAATTTGAATTTTCAATACTTTGAGAGACATGAGGGGCAAAACGTCACAGGACGTAAAGTTTCACTTTGATTTTTGTGTTTTTATATGATACAACTTGCTAAATTTCAAAGTCCTCATTGACCTCACTGACCTCATTGACCTCACTGACTTCTTTATCTTCACTGACTTCTTTATCTTGACTGACTTCATTGACTTAACTGAGTTTATTAACTTCATTATTTTCATTGACATCATTGACTTTATTGTCTTCATTATTTTCATTGACTTCATTGACTTTATTGACTATATTGACTTAATAGACTTCATTCTCTTCATTGACTTTATTGATCTCATTGACTTCATTTTCTCTTTATTGACTTCATTGACATTATTGACTTTATTGACTTCATTGACTTCGTCGTTTAATATTTTAAGATATTTTCGTACAGGTTGTAACAAAATAAGAATATACACAGTATTATCTAAATAATCACTTTGTTTTAACTGTCACTAGTAATGCAAAAGTTTATGAATGAGTTAATTTCAGCTGTCACTAGTAATGCAAAAGATTATGAATAAGTTAATTGCCAACTGTCACTAGTAATTCAAAAGTTTATGAATGAGTTAATTGCAACTGTCACTAGTGATGCAAAAGTTTATGAATGAGTCAATTTCAACTGTCACTAGTATTGCGAAAAGCATATGAATGAGTTAATTGCATCTGTCGCTAGTAATGCAGAAGTTTACGAATGTGTTGATTTTAATGAATTGTCACTACTAATGCAAAAGTTTATGAATGAGTTAATTGCAACTGTCACTACTTATGCAAAAGTTTATGAATGAGTTAATTTAAATGGTTAATACAGTCTTAGTCTGATGATTTCCTGACTGACAAGGAATTAACTTTTTATGCAAGAATAGTGCTTTGAGATCACTAATGTATCCTTATATAAAAAATGGTGTCAGGTAAGGTATACAGTTGTATAGGTCATAGGGTGTAAATTCAAAGTATGATTTTTATGGTCAGGCGAAGAACTAGACCCTTTCAATACCTGCTGAATTGGTGTTATTTGTCTAGATTATTTTCTACATTATTACTTCATCAATCACTAAATGGTTGAACCATATCGATTACGCCATGATAGTATACACCTTAAGTCCATAAAATAACACAGTCGTTCATCATTATCATCGTACGTGACAAGAATCCATAATTTTTGACAAACCGTCACTCACTTTCCCACCATTTCTAATTAAATGCTTTTCTGTTCCTCAACACAACTATTAATGCACATAAATTATCATAATTTATTAGGTCTTCAATCATTAAATAATTATTATTTATCAAAATAATTAATCATCAATTTGCACTATTTTAAAAATGAATCCAAAGTACGATTTCATTATTTCAATAATTTAGAACTTGTTACAGTTGGTTACATTTACCTGCCCACTTTTGTAGGGCTTTTTCCAAACCATGACGGAATTTGAACTCTGTTAAGAACTAAAGATACAAGATTTATGTATTAGCCGGACGCATAAATGCAATAAATCTCTATATAAATCAGAATGGAGCACAGTAAATAAGTTGTGGAAGAAAACCTATTGGATTCGTCGGCTGCGACCACTCAGACCTAGCGACTTGCACAAAGACGAATACAAAATCCGCACATAGGTAACAGGGAATTTATAAGTTACGAAGTTGCTTTCTCCATCCCATGGTATCTGCTACCATTGTTCTCTAAAACTATGTCAACTTTAAAAAAAGGTGTACATAAATCTATTTTGAAAAGATTTTAAGTTACTATTAAGTACTAACTCAATTACATATTACTTCCATAAAACTTAACTTGTACAAGATATAATAACCGCTACATGAACAAAATATTAGATCCGGGATTTAAAAAATTGTAATTGAACAATTAAAGACCGTGCAAACATTTCATCGCTGAGCTACTCACTTACGTTATCAATTGGACTCATTTGTTCTAGCAATTTTTCCTTACGAACATTGAACAAGAATGCAGCTTAAAAGGTATCAACGTTCAACCTTGCTCGTTTTATTTATTATTTCATTGTATCGTCTTTTTAAATATCTAGAGTGCATCATGTATATTCTGTATAGCAATTACGACTTTGTGTCTTGTTTTTGTTCTGCTTGTGTAATCGTCTTTGAAAATGGAAGAGTGGGAGGCGTAAGGTGAAATTGTTTGCATTTACAACATGCACAAAGGAGCAAATGTTGGCATACATCTATGTTACTTTCATGTTCTGCTTTTGAAATTTCTTAGGATATTGTACTTGTAGAAACTGTACGTGATCTAAGCACAGCTAACCAAAATGACTGATCCCATGTGCTCGAAAAAGCAGCCTGAATTAGTCTAAAGTAAAGTATTTTCAGCATTTTTTAAAATAGGACAAATTAATTTTGTCGGACGATACCAGCTTCCAAAAGGGCAATAAATGAGTTACCAAATGTAAACAAAATGCATCGGCTTTTTGACAATTTACCTCTTAAGTCCAGAAAGTGAAAAAGACCAAGTGTTGCTAGCATATTTTTGATTGATACACATCTGAAGTAACTCCAAGCTGTATACTCTACAACCCATATTACACCCATCAATCATACACCAATCAATCACACACCCATCAATCACACAACCATCAATCATACACCAATCAATCACACACCCATCAATCATACACCCATCAATCATACACCAAAAAAAGCGAATTAAAAGTTCTTTAACAATACCTAAGGTAAATAAGGTCTTGTTTTACATAGCCAGCATAACCAATGAGGAAAACCGGGAAATTATTTTTCTTTAAAAAAAAAAAACAACACTATGCAAAATACGAAAATGTAGAGTACCACCAAATATGGTAGTGGTAGTAATTAAGTTCCTTCTTATCGTTTTCTTTATTAAATTCCAAATTCACTTAGTGATTTCCTAAATATTCTTTTTTTATCCCAGACTTGATACCACAGAGTAATGATGCTTTATACGCAAGTGATCTAAATCTCATCCACCCCCTCCTCCTCCTCCTCCTCCTCCCCGAAGGCCATTGATAAATTGCCTTAATTTATATTATTGCTGTGTAGATCTTTCAACCAAAGGGACATAACGAGGTGGATGTAGGCATATTTTGAAGGAAAGAATAATTAATTTCTAAGTGGTGGACGTTCTGGAGAATTTTTGATGATTTTGCAATTTCTGTTATTTTGACGTTCGTTTTGAAAATTGCTTCTAGATGCATATCACTAAATGTGGCTAAAGTACGTATCACGTTTAACATGTCAACAAAAATTAGATATAAATAAGAGGTCAAAGGTCGAAGAATTTATTTATATTTATGTATTTTTTGTTTATATTTTATCTGAATTTGTGCAAGATTGTGGTGACCTGTAAAGTACACTCTGCTATAACACGCGTACTAAATTTTTATTTCAACAATTTTATTGTCTGTGCGTATAGAAGATCAATGGAATTGTATCAAGTTTTCTCAATTTATCAAGAGTAATCTCCCTTAGAAATTTTTCATAAACCTGTCAAGACAAGAGGCAACAATTAGCACATAATAAAAAATAAAAAAAAATAACACACAAGGACACAGTAGACAATATCACAATACTGAAGCAATGGTTTAAAAAAATGTAAAATACGAAAATTTTGAATGGCTGGCAGGAACATTTAAACAGAATGACTTAACGCATCACTTGAATCAATGAATTTCCTACAGTTTGAACATATTGCAGAATACATTTATTGTCTGTAGGAGAAAAATCGGTGATACTATTGAACAGTTTTGAGACTGTGACAAGAAGATTCATTGCTACTATTGAACAGTTTTGAGACTGTGACAGGAGGATTCATTGCTACTATTGAACAGCTTTGAGACTGTGACAGGAGAATTCATTGCTACTACTGAACAGTTTTGAGACTGTGACAGGATGAATCGTCGCTACTATTGAACAGTTTTGAGACTGTGACAGGAGGATTCATTGTTACTATTGAACAGTTTTGAGACTGTGACAGGAGGATTCATTGCTACTATTGAACAGTTTTGAGACTGTGAAAGGAGGAATCATCGCTACTATTGAACAGTTTTGAGACTGAATGGAGGAATCATCGCTTCTATTGAACAGTTTTGAGACTGTGAAAAGAGGAATCATCGCTATTACTGAACAGTTTTGAGACTGCGACAGGTGGAATCATCGCTACTACTGAACAGTTTTGAGATGCGACAGGAGGAATCATCGATACTATTGAACAGTTTTGAGAATGTGTCAATATGAAAACTCTTTTATAGATCGAAACAATTCTCTGCTGTTGATAAATTGAGACAAAAGAAGAAAAGTGCTGAAGTTTCAAATTTAATCCACACGAACAATTAACAATTTCTTAACTGTCAAAACAATGGAAAAGATAAAAAGAACAGGTAAAGCTTTGTACTTTGTTTGAAGTATGTGGAAATTTCTTTTAGGTATAATAACTTTTACGTGTGACATCCATCGAGGACAGCAGCTTGAAATTTCTCTGATAAATATGGTATTTTTTATTTTTCATAGTGGGTTTTGAACAGCAAGAACAAAAGCATATCAGGGCTGGTGTCTGGGGTGGGTAGGTGGATTTGTCCTAAGGCTATAAACCTAGCTGTGATTACCTAGGTGACATACTGAATTGACTGTTAACAGTTTTCTGTTTGATATCAATTTATATTTTCTATTTCCCCATCTTTAATTAGGATTTAATATTTATCCAATTTCGGTACCGACAAGACACAACTTTTCGCCTCAATTCTGATATTGTTTGTATTTGTATTATAGAAAGTGACAAGAAATAATGTCAACGAGTGCATCTAGACCATATGACTTCAAAGAGCATAACTGAAACGGTAGAATACGTTGTAATTAATTCTGACTGGTATATCTAGATTGCATTATGGTAATTACTATAAAAAAAACATACGTTGTAATTAAGTCTAACTGGTATATCTTGATACAGTAATTGTAATTAATATAGGTAAAAATATTAATAAACTGCCACTATAGTCCCGATTTTTTGTGTTAATTTTTAAAACTTTACTAAAACATGACAAAGTCAGTACATATCTAAGTTAATCTGAAGTAACCCCTACAAATATACAGGAAACTACATTCGCATATGTCTTCATACTATAGTAGACAAGTCTTCATTACATAGTAGACAAGTCTTCATTACATAGTAGACAAGTCTTCATATCATAGTAGACAAGTCTTCATTCCATAGTAGACAAGTCTTCATACCATAGTAGACAAGTCTTCGTACCATAGTAGACACAGTGCCGGATTAAACCCTGTGGAGACCCCTAGGCAGTCGAAATCTCGGGGCCCCCCTTGCAAATTATTTCCTAATACTTTCAAGATCAAATCAATTCAATATTATTTTGATCCGTTGTCGCGGGGCCCCTAAAAGGCGTAGGGCCCATAGGCAGGTGCCTACTCTGCCTATTGGATAATCGTATCTAAACCTACAACATTGCTACTAAAGTACTTTTACAAAAGCCTAACAACACTGGTATCTAAACCTAACAACACTGCTATATAAACCTACACCATTGCTACTAAAGCACTTTTACAGAAACCTAATAACACTGCATTTAAAGACGATTACCTTGTGAATTAGTCGCGGTTGACAGTTGAAATACGATAAAGATTACAAAGATAGCCTAGTTTTGCCGTAACCGTGAAGAGGTGTGCTTAGAAATACCGATACACACCTGAGCGCACGAGAAACACTGAACCGCACTTAATTGATACTGTATTAGACCTTTCCTGTAGACAGTGCTTATATAGTTATCTCCTCCTAGCTGATAGGTGTCAGCAATAGCGTCAGCCATTAAGGTGCTGGCGAAGCCTGGTTACTGAGCATGCAAACTTTGTACATTTGACTAGCGGTGATAACAGAACTGTTAACCTTGCACTTATTTCAAATTGCTTAATAATTCATTCTCATGTAACTAACACAACCGAGTGTCATTTAAAAGCAGATTCGTAATGCACAAATTTATCAATTTCACGTATTACTCTTTGTCCTCTATTGACAGACCACCTCTCTGGAGATTCTGTAATTGTAATAACTTAGAGCTATAGTTTCACGTTTTGCTGTATGCATCTTAAAGGAATAAATTAATTTAAATATTTATTGTGTGATACTGTTAATAGATATCTCAAAACAAATAACAGAAACTGTGATGGATCAATCAATAAAATATAACATTGTTTTAGTATATGTGTTTACTGGATTTATCTACATGTAATATCTGCACTATAAACAATTTACTTTTATCTGCTTCATTCTTTCTTCCATTCACTTTTTCCTCAGTGATCATAATTACACAGACGTACTGATACGCGCTCAATATTCTAATTGATACAAATATTACACACTGAAAGAACAATTAACAATTAAATAATCAAGCATGACACAATGCAGTGGTTTTGACAATAATTTTTTGGTTTGCTTCTTAGAGAAAGTGTGTTTTACAGGAAGGGGTGATGTTGATAAAAATTGTTCAACTGGCGGCATGGTTTGTTTCTTTAATTCCTGAGAAAACAAGGTTACAGGATATGTGTGATAGAAGCAAATATCTTGTCTCTCGTTATCAAATAATATTGTACACAGGAAGTGGTGGTTTTGGACAAGAATTTAGCAGGTTAAAAGGTATTATTATACGAGTACTGTAAGTCATATTGTGACTTGTTGACCTTCTCTTTTTCATAACTCCAATAAAAATAATTGTGACAATTTAATCTCTGACTTTTTATCCTACACCTGTTTGATAACTGTAAAAACCAGAATTGAGACTTTTTGTCCTGTGACCTTCAGTCCTACAATCGGGTATCTAAGTCATTATCTCCTCTCTCCCACTCATTGCACGAAGATGTTAGTAGGGCAGTAATTCGGGGGGGGGGGGGGCATTTTAAAATACTTTAAAGTCTTCTTTTATCAGGTCAGCTAAAACTGCATCATTCTCAGGTTTAAGGTGTTATGTGTGCTTTATCTGAAAGACCGTTACTGACTGATGATTGTAATATCTGGAGCATGTGTCAAAACTATTCGGCATTTCGCATTCGTAGAAATAACGTTTCATCATTTTGTTTTATTTTTTTATCGCAAAGCAGCTCTTATGATCGTTCAGTGATTCGATTCTTTTTAAAGCAACTGATCATGTCTGAAATTTAAGGACCAGACTCGATCTAGTCCCACTAAAATGGGAATAACTTGGAAGAAGACTAAATCGGCATTGCCAATCGTTTGTAATTTGGAATTACTATTATCCGTTTTACTATAAAACATCAGTTATCTACACACATAAGCTTTTCTGTTGGCATGACTACTTGAGATACTCGCTGGTATTCAGAATCAACACGTAGGAAATAATTGTCTCTAAGGCAAACCACAGAGGTGAATCAGTACCTTAATGGCGGACGGTTACGTGGTATGAATATGGCCGCATCCATGGAAACAAAAATAGAAAGGTCTATACGACAGCGTGTCATTGATTGTGATTGCATGATTCATAACTTTGATAATTTAATATTAATTATATTAACGAATAACGGGTATTTTCGTTACTGGCGAAAATGGAAGCAGTAGCAAACTTTACAAACAAGAATTGGGGAGCAAATTAATAAACATAAAAGCATATTACCGGAATTAACAGAATTAAGAATAAAGTAATTAATAGCTTCAAGACTAACGTTAAGAATTATTTAAATTTTTCATACCCGATTTTATCTATAGTTACCGAAACTAACCAAAACAAAGGTAATTGCCAGAACAAAAAGAGAAATTGCCTCGCCAAACGGAAACAATAAAATTCTTATTTATATATCACTGTTTTATTGCATTTCTAAAAATTATATCTTACTTTTAAAATTCTGTTTAAATTTTACCATAGAATAATTGTGTCTCAATGTATATCAATACACTTTCTATGATACCACTTACAACAATCGGAATACTTTAGTGTTTCCATTGTATTTCGGTGTTTCGATGCGTTTCTGTGTTACCAATGAGTTTCGGTGTTTCGATGCGTTTCTCTGTTTGCATTGTGTACAAAACATTTCTTTTGCTTTTTGTTTCCTCAAAAGGTGATGGCCTTAAATGGATAATTTTGATTATAAAGCTGGATGGGTTAACTTCAAGTCTGCTAATATGTCTAGAAAATAATTTAATGAATGCCCCTGGGATGACTAAACAAGGAAGCTATTTTCAACATTTATCCACTTTTTATTTTTAAACAAATCATTCCGAGGATTTGCGATGTATTTCGCTCTGTAAAATGATAGTTTCAAAACTAAATAAAGGTGGTTAATATAGTTTATAGGATATAAATATATAATTCTTACCTGCCAAAGCCAAACACCAACCAGACGAAGTGTTCACAACAAGAAAATTGGTCCAAGTATTATCTGTACAACTACATGAGGGTTATATGTCCATCCTTTGACACCTTGATGGATATATTGATCCACTGACTGTAACCTGCCATCGAATGTCAGTCAAAGTCAAACACGCTTTGATACTCACAGGACTCTAGCTAATAATATCACTAGGAACGGTACTAGCCATTGAGCAATCAACGCACACTGTGCTAATCTTGATACTTTTATGAACTCTGGAGTCATATTTATGAGTGACCATGTATGTACATACATACATACATACATACATACATACATACATCTGTCTTGTAGCAAGAAAGACACATGTTGTTACCATTTGTATACCGTCTCTTATTTTGTCTCTTTCTTTTTATTTTGTCACAATAGATACGGATAATTTATTTAACTTATCAGACACCAGCTTTAGAATTAATTATGGCATAATTCTCAAACATATTCCGATACACATAAAAATCGGTGTCCTTCCTATTGCAAGGTTATTGTTAATCATGTAACAATATATGCTTGATGTACCGACACTCGCTGTGGCATTAGCAGTCCCAGGCAAATATGTGAAAAAAAGGCTGGGGCCATATTATGCCAAGGAATATTTAGTTCCAAAATTTCTTAGAGATAATTATAGGATTGTATGTATTAATGTTTCGTCTTGTAAAGGCGTTAGTTGACGCAATACGTCTCTTGTATATGTTCTCGGTTTTAGTTGTGTCTCATGATCTTGTATTATATATAATCCGTGTTTTGATAAACCTGATGTAATCTTTACTCAAAAGGTAATAAAGTCAGTTAGTCAGTCAGTCATACATACACGCACGCACACATGCTTACAGTCATATATACAGCATACCTTCGTCATGTAAAAAGAAATACACATTGTATTACACTTACATATGTGGCTTACACACAAATGGCATTTGGAAACGCGCACAAAGAAAAGTCCAAGACTCGTGCTATAATGCAGGTGGTTGGCCAGTCCTCACACAAGAAGATTAATTTTAGTTATTTTTTACTCCCCGAACGAGCAAGCGGTGCTTGCCAAGTAGTGGTAGCTCGCTGGGTGATGTGAAAAATCTCACCCATCTAGAAATTAATTAGTACGCAGGGCCCCACTAACGTTAACCTACGGGCGCCTATTTAATTATGGCTAGAACCCCAATCGCCCCATATTTCTATAATAATGGCAACAAGATGATATTGTTCATCCTCCGGAAAAGAAATTTTATTTTGATATTGTAGATCCTAGGATACAAAATTCCAAGCTGCTTTAGATTCTGAGAGTTTACGTTATTGCGTATACTAACCAAATTAGCATTTTGAATTGTTCGTGACACTGCCACTTTGCAAAATCGACTATAAACTTTGTAAGCTATGTTGTAATAAAGATTTTTGATTGATTGCTTTCAACCTACTTAGGTCATTGCCTATGTCCAACATGTCTGTAAGCTAAGACCTGGTGCAATACGATGAATCATGTTACGTCATTCAACCCGTGAGACATGTTTTCACAACATGAATGTAATGAGCAATGTCCGCTGTATTCTAGTTGTGTAATTAGGATATAGCGGTTCACGTTAGTCTCTAATATGTGAATCGGCAGACTTCGGACCTAAATGTCAAAAACGTCGCTTACCGCATAACGTGGGTGTAAAATTACCTTTATTTTAAGATACATATATGTTCCACGGAAGAAATATGCAAGTAAACAGTTATATTACTTACATTAGACACAGCAAAATAATAAAATAAAATAGAGACAAACAGTCATACATATAATTATATTGTTATAAAGGATATACAATTTATCAATTAAAAATAAAAATAATTATACAATTTTATATAGTGCATTGGTATTAAGGCCATTAGGATACAAATTATCTAATTTATGAATCTAGTAAGTTTCTTTTAAGATTCTATTCATGTCGCCATGCAAAATATCTATTGGCATAAAAGAAAAATCTAGTAGAGAGTGATTATTAGTATTAAAATGTGTTGAAATATTAGAGGAAAACTGAGAATCTCTATAATTTTTTATATGAAAGCGATGATTATTCATTCTTTTAGAAACTTGTTGAAGAGTTTGTCCAACATATTGCATATTACATTTTTTACAGCTTATCAAATAAATCACATCAGTTGATACGCAGTTAGTGTTATAAGGTAGAGAAAATACCTCTTTTGTATTAGCGCTACCGAAAGATGCACTTTCTCTTATGTTTGCACATTGAGAGCACCGGTGTCTATTACATTTAGATGACGAGAATTGTCTTTTTTAATTTTCTGTCTGTTTAGTTCTAATTAGAAAATCTTGCAAATTGTTGGGTCTTCTATAAGCAAGAATTGGTTTATTTTTGTAAAGTGATTTTACGCTGGTTTTATTTGATAAATTTAGGAACTCCAGTATTTATTAATTATAATTCCTATATTAGGTAATGAAAGATTATATTGTATTGTGAAAAGAATTATATTTTTCTCTATTGTACGATTTACTGTGTTTAAAGCCTCATGTTGAGTAAGATTACGGGCTTTGTTCAGCGCAGAAACAATGATATGTCTAGGATAATTTCTGTTTTGGAAATATGTTTTTAAATCATTCAACGAATTTTATAATTGACAATCATCTGAAATAATGCGTCGGTATCTTTTGGCCTGGCTATATGGTAAACCGTTTTTACATGACATGGGATGACATGAAGAATATTCCACATACTGGTGGATGTTAGTTTCCTTGACATGAATATTTGTAGAGATAGTGTTATCAATATTTTTAATTACATTTACATCTAAAAATGAAACATGCGTATTAGATGCAATATAAGTAAATTTAATCGTCGGATGAAAATGATTTAGGCGATCAATGAATTTTTCCAGTTCTTCAGTTGAGTGGTTCCAGATCATAAATATGTCATCTAAAAATCTAAACCAAACAGATGGATTAAGCTTTTCTTTTTGAAGGAAGTCTTTTTCTAATCTGCCCATGAAAAGAGAAGCGTATGAAGGAGCCATCGGACTACCAATTGCTGTACCCATTATTTGGATGTAATTTGTATTATTAAATTGAAAATAATTATTTTCCAAGAAAAGTTTTATTATTTTACAAATATTTTCACTGGATAGTGTGCTATTATTTGGATTGTTATCAAGAAAATATTTACAAGTTTCAATACCATCTGTATGTGGAATGTTGGTATATAGTGATGTTACGTCTAATGATACCAGGATTGAGTTATCAGATAGCTGTGGAATAGACTTCAACTTTTTAATGAAATCAGTAGTATCTTTAATGTATGACGGAAGTGATTTCATTAAAGGTTGTAAAACACTATCAATAAATTTGGATAGGTTTTCAGTATATGAATTACAAACTGATATAATAGGTCGTCCTCGATAATTTAAAGGTAAATTATTTTCATGATTTTTATGAGTTTTGGGTAATATGTAAAATTGAGGTGTACGTATGTTAAGAGGGAAAGTATCAAATTCCTCATATATGGAATTATTATTTTTAGCGATCTCATTAATGCATGTTGAAATTTTCGATTTAATTTCTATTGACGGGTCTTCGTTAATATGTTTGCAGAAATTTTCCTCATTTAATTGACGTTCAACTTCTTTAACATAATCTTCTTGGTTCATAATAATAATAGTGTTTGATTTATCAGCCTTTTTAATGACTATACTGTCGTCATTCATTAGATTATATAAAGATTTAATTTCGTCCTTAGAAATATTATTATAATATCGCTTTTGATTATTCCCATGTAATATCTCTTTTGTAATTGCGTCAATATAAAAATCTAAATAGGAATCACATCCACTAGGTGGTGTAAAAGATGATTTAATTGTGTTGAAATAACCCATTTTTTTAGAATGAAAAGAATCCGATTTAACCTCTGAATTGTTGTATGCTTTATCATCAAAATAAATTCTTTTAATTTTATGCGTCTGGAAAAGTTTAAAATTTCTTCAGCAAATTTAATGTTATTGTGATATTTCGGTTTGGAACAAAATTTTAGCCCTTTGTCTAACAATATATAGTCATTATCAGTTAATCTTCCACGTGAGAGGTTTTACATGGTTTCTTTACCTCTCTTAATTTGTTTTCTATGCTTTTTTTTCTTCCACTCTCTTCTACTTTTGAATCTGTGGAACCTCCTATTCTTTTATCTTGGGACGTTGTCTCTATTAGTCCTTGTAGAATCTTTACCAGGTTTGTCAATGTTTTTCTCATGGTCACTGTTTCTGATTCCCCCCGTTTTACGGCTTCTGTGTATGTCTTCTTTGTTGTGCCCTGGGGAGTCAAGATTTTTCGCTGTTGTTCATCACGTTGATTCTTGTTTGAATTTACAAAATTCCTATTTATGTTGACATTTTGGTTTACTGATGTTTTGGGAGGTGCTGTGTGTGTATTAATGTTCCTTGCTGTAGTTCCTTTGGTTTTGAATACTTCCTTTCTTGCCGTTCCTTACTCTGTTGTTGTGATGATTTGTTGCTTTTCTGCTGCTGCTTTTTCGGTTGTTTATGGATTATATGCTGTTCTCCAGTTTTTTCAACTTCTTGACTTTATTCTTCTTTGCTGTTTCGTAAATTGTTCAGTTTTTCATTCTGCTTCAGAAGTATATTATTTTTTTGTTGAATCTGTTCTCTGGTAACCTTCTTGATCGAAATTGAAAAGTCTTTGCCCATCTAGTTTCTTCTTCAGTTCATCCCTAACATTTTCCATCTGTTTGCCTAGGTTTAGTGATATTCTTTTGTTGTTACATTAGACACAGAAACAAACCAATTATTTGGAAGTGTCTCCATCACATATAATGTTGTAATGTTGACCACTTCTTGGTCAGTATGGACCACTTTTATGGTAAATACATGCTTACAAATAGGTGGAATTCTTTTGTTTCCGACGACGCGACGTTTCTTGTGCAAATGTAAACATCTTACCTTTGAGCACGAAAGCCCCAAACCATAACTGTATACCAGAAATTCATCTGCAAATGTAAAACACAATAATTACAATAATTATTTTCTTGCTATTATTATTTATTATTATAATTATCGAAGTATCTGAAGCAAAATATTCAGTCTCAAACTAAAAATATTAAATTGATATTATTCTTTGTGTACATCTACATTACTATAAAATTGATATTATTCTTTGTGTACATCTACATTACTATAAAACTGATATTATTCTTTGTGTACATCTACATTACTATAAAATTGATATTATTCTTTGTGTACATCTACATTACTATAAAATTGATATTATTCTTTGTGTACATCTACATTACTATAAAATTGATATTATTCTTTGTGTACATCTACATTACTATAAAATTGATATTATTCTTTGTGTACATCTACATTACTATAAAATTGATATTATTCTTTGTGTACATCTACATTACTATAAAATTGATATTATTCTTTGTGTACATCTACATTACTATAAAATTGATATTATTCTTTGTGTACATCTACATTACTATAAAATTGATATTATTCTTTGTGTACATCTACATTACTATAAAATTGATATTATTCTTTGTGTACATCTACATTACTATAAAATTGATATTATTCTTTGTGTACATCTACATTACTATAAAATTGATATTATTCTTTGTGTACATCTACATTACTATTAGTTTTTGCGTACATCTATATCATTATAAAATGCAAAGTATTGTATATGACAGCTCATTTTTAATTCAACGATTTAAATAATATTTTTGTTTGGAAATCAACGGATTCAGACTATCCGATGACGAGTTTCATAAATTTCATTGAAGATGAGTTCAAAATACATGACATAAATAGATTATTTTATTCTATAAAACTACCTAGAAATAACATACTACTGGGATTGAATTTTATTCTATAAAACTACCTGGAAATAACATACTACTGGGATTGAATTTTATTCTACAAAACTACCTGGAAATAACATACTACTAGGATTGAATTTTATTCTATAACACTACCTGGAAATAACATACTACTGGGATTGAATTTTATTCTATAAAACTATCTGGAAATAACATACCACTGGGATTGAATTTTATGCTATAAAACTACGTGGAAATAACATTCTACTGGAACTGGATTACATTCAATAAAACCATCATGAATAACATTCTACTGGGGCTGGATTATATTCTATACAACCACAATGAAATGGCATACTACTGGGGCTGGATTTTATTCTACAAAGCCTCCTAGAAATAATACATTACTGGGATTGGAAAAACCATTGAGCTCCCAGACATCGCCAGTTCCTTTCGATACGCAAATGACTTAGCTTGTATTCTCTTCAACCCGAAGAACAACGGAATAGTGAATGCCACGGGCAATAAATCTCATGTGTACTCGCCTTGATTCGAGATTGTAGTTAGACTAATTTTGTGTTGACCCCGATTCGGGAAGTTTTGAGATTTTGAAAAGATGGGATACGTATTATTTATGATGGTAACGTGTTCAACAGTTGTATTGTAGAAAGGCAGAAATGACTGTTGATACAATGTAATTCTACACGGAGGTTGTGGGGATTGTATTTGATTATCCGGTAGTGTGGGTCTCAGTGTTAACGACAAAAGATCAACCTGCAACTTGCAAGTAGTTTGGAGAACTATCACTGTACATTTTAAACCACAGAATTAATTTATATTTATAATGTTCAGAAGTCAGGTTATCTCAAAAAGCAGCAGAGAGGGTGAACCCTACAACTTTGTAGAGACCTTATTTTTAAAAATTAAGGGTTCCTACGAGGGTTTTAAAAAAACATTTTTGCCTTAATAATGAAAACTTCTTTAATTGACCAGATTTTTTCACATTCTGGTCACTACGCGTATGTCCTTCACCCTCTCTGCTGCTATGATTTTTATCCAAAAATTATATCAAGTCCGTTGCGATATCTTGACCTTGGATCGTGTAAATTTATCGTTACAAAACCAAAGGGAGTAGCTTGTGCTTTTGAAAAGAAATTTTTAAATTTATTCATGTCCATGTCGCCTGAACACCAAGTATAATAAATATTTTGCAGCGTATGATTATCTACTCCGTTGAACACAACCAAAATGTTACAATTGTCTCTGATTACTTTTGGAATTTGTGTATATCTCTGTGTAACATAAATCACGTCTGTATTTTTATGTCTACCTCGTGAAAATATTCTAGCTGGATTTGATTGTTTGTCCAGCATAACATCATCGTACACTACTAAAATATTAATGAATCCATGAGGGCCAGTGGCCCTGAGATCATCTACGGATGGCGCTTCATCAATATCAGTAATAAAGTCTATGACATTGTCTTCATGTAACGATTTTGCGTTTTCATTAAAATCCTTAAGTACTTCATAACATCGCTGGTCATCTACAGATGGCGCTACTAAATATAATTTATCCCACTTCAGCCATCGCATTATCAGATTAAGCAATAATTGCGTCTTCCCACTTCCAGATGGGCCTATTATAATCATTCTGATAGAATTTGGTAACGCTGGATGGTGTTTTACTGGTTCTTGTTTTCGTGTCGCAGAAAAGTCAATTATATCCATATAATAAATAATATGAGTCTATATTACGTTCGATGCAGAGCACCTACCGATACTACTGAATTAACGACAGTAACAACAAAAAATAAAAGACGTGCACTTACAGGCAAGTGTGTGAAATGTGGTACCAAGAAATATAAATTTGTCTCCATGACTAAGTCAGGAACAAAGACAGGTGGGGGTGATATCGCTGCTTCGTTAAGAAAATTACCAGGAACTCCATGGGCTAAATATCCCGGTGAGAAACATTTACCCGGATATAATTATTGTGGTCCTGGAACTCGACTTGATATCAGACTCGATGATCAAGATCAACCAAAACCAGGAGAGTATCCAGTAAATAAGATCGATCAAGCATGTCACGTTCACGATGTCGCGTATAAAAGTAAGGATTTGCAACACCGACATCTCGCGGATGTGAAATTGATTCACGCGTTAAATTCTATACCTAATAAATCTCTCAGAGAAAATTTAGCTAGTTTTCTAGTAAAAACTGCTATGAAAGGTAAACTGGTGCTAGGGGCTGGCAATTAATTATATAACTATCATAATGGAATCTGTTTATTATTCCTCGAGAGGATTTTGGAGAGGTAAAGCAGCGATTAGTAAACTCGCCGAAGCAGCAAAAGTTTCACGTGATGTCGCTGCATCATGGTTAGCACGACAGGCAATATGGCAAATCTTCCTAAGTCCACCTAAAAAAATTCATTACACGCATTTTGATGTTAGCGTTCCTAATGAAGTTCATCAAGCAGATATTTTATTTTTACCACACGATACCATTAAAACACGTGGACGAAAATCACGCACGTACAAATACGCGTTAACTGTCGTTGACGTTGCGAGTAGATATAAAGAAGCGGAGCCATTATCAACAAAGACAACATCTGAAGTTGCATCTGCGTTTGAGCGCATTTATCAACGTGGTGGTCTACGATGGCCACGGTTATTACAAGTTGATCCTGGTAAAGAATTTCTTGGAGTAGTATCATCGTTGATGAAGAAACATAACGTTAAAATCAGACGAGGACATACTGAAATTCATCGTGATCAGGCGATCGTTGAACGATTTAATAGAACACTTGCTGAGCGGTTATTTGGATACCAATATGCAAAGGAAATATCTACTGACTTTAAGTCCGGTGAGCGATCTCGTGAATGGGTTGCAAGATTACCGAGTGTGATAGCTGCGTTGAATAATGAAATTACTCGTGCAACTTCCATGAAACCTTCTAATGCGATCAAAAAAAATATATATACCAATACGACGTGAATCTTTCTCTCAACCAGTATTAGGTAATGTTACAGTTAGATATTTATATGAACCTGGCGAACTTGAAGGTGGTAAAAAGAGAGCAACCGATCCTATCTGGAGCGTGACTACACATAAAATTTCTAGCGTGGTAAGATCCACTGGTAGACCTACAATCTATAGACTAGATTCTACAGCCCCTCAACGTGGATTTGTACGTGAACAATTACAAATAATTCCTGAGGATACACAATTACCACCAAGCTCAATTTTGTAAACGTCCAGAGCCTCGACGTCGATTACACTCAAGACAAGTCAACATCACATTTTCACGTGTATGACCAAGATCACTATTAATTCTGTCCACGGTAAATTGTCTTGGATTATTATTCGAATATTGCCATAACATATTACAGTTACAGCTTGCACA
This sequence comes from Megalonaias nervosa, assembly GCA_016617855.1. Classification (NCBI taxonomy): domain Eukaryota; kingdom Metazoa; phylum Mollusca; class Bivalvia; order Unionida; family Unionidae; genus Megalonaias; species Megalonaias nervosa. Next base: position 17,325 of record JAECUM010007241.1, on the reverse strand, counting down.
ATTATTATCCTTTAGTTGTTTTAGTTTTATAATAAATTCAGTATCAATATCAAAGTCACGATTATTTTTTTGTCACACTGCTTATAACCAGATAGTTTTTTCTTATTACGTCATTATTAACAGTTTGATCATTATTTTCTATAAAATTCATAATAACCCTATGTAGTTGATATATTCTTCTGACCCTAGAAACTGCGAGATAGACTAAATTTGACCATTCAATCCGATCATCTATAATCCAGATATTTGTATCAGAAATAGTTAACCCCTGTGATGAGTGAATAGTTATAGCATATCCTAACGTCCACGGTGATTTATTCATACTCAGCGCATTCTCAACGACATTAATATCGACTAAAATAATATCATTCAAGACAAGATTCTATATTTCACCACCAGGAATTTCAACTTCAATATTTTGTCGTCGAGTATCTGTTGGGCGATAAAATAATGGTACAGGTAGATCCGGAAACTTTTCTTTATGTAACGTAAATAATTTCTTTTGCAGTTCATCACGAACTATCTTTCTACTTGCGACTATCAAATCAGCAGGTCTCCATAAAGTCTAAAAATCATTCATAGAAGTTTCTGCAATTACTTTACGCAGAATCTCACATTGTATTTGATCTGGCTGTAATCTGATTAATCTTTTAAGCTCTTTTAGCGGTTCATCAATAGCTCTATGGTCATCATTTATTTCTTCATAATAATCTACGTTATTCTTCAGCCATTCATGTGGAGACTGTCCAGCAAAGGGTGGTGGTTGACCATTATCGCCACACATAATCACAGCAGTATTCTTTAGTAACAACCAATCAAGAAATGTTTTTAATATTTCTAACGACACCGTGCATATCTCGTCCCATATAATATACCTGGGTATATATTTCTCACCCATCCGCGATGGAGTCCATGTATCTCCGCACCATCTAAAGAAACTATGATATGTACACGATTTTACTCCTCGTTGCTTTATTTCTCTGGCGAGTTTATGTGTAGGCGTTAAAACAATTATATCTGATGTATTATTTATAAATAAATTAATCACACGAGTTGTTTTACCTGAACCACCACACCCATTAAGATAAACGGTTTTATGTCTAGATACAGGATCATACACAGATGGTGCAGATGACTTTGATATTTGATTATTATTTCTGTAATATGTCTCTGCAATTTCAACATCGGCAGATTCAGAATAACCAAGTATATTTTCTTGTTTTATCCTCCATGTTCCCCATTCACCATTACCGAGTTTTAATAAATCTTTATATTTTTTGTGTACATAAAATGAATCAGTAGCGACTCTGACAGCGTAACGAGGAAATTTGGTTATCATCGATAATAGATTTATCGAAACATACGCTAACATCGAAGATCTTAAATGAGTAAATTGCGGTGACTCGCCATCAAGATAGCTCACAATGGTACCTAGTTTCGTTCCATCTGATAAATAAGCATTACATCTGTTTATAAACGTATTTTTCTCCGTTGTATCAGCGATTATAAAATCTAGTTCAGCATCGTCCATAATCAATCTTGTACAATGCCGTTTATAATCGTATGAACCACCTTGAGTGAACTTACCGATTATCTTTCTACCGAGATCTTTTGAAAATTTCTCATCATGTTCATTCCTGCATTTATTTATTTTAATGATATGATCTTCATCAATATCAGGGAATTCTTTCCTGGTATCATCGATATTAAATCTGTCCGGTTCTGGTAACCAAACTTGCTTCTGTGAACTATATGATATAATCGCTTCAGTTACTCTCAACGATATTAAAAATCCAAGATCAAGCATATATCGTAATAGTACTATCGGAACCCAACATCGCTCTGAAAAATGTCTTCCGAACCAAGCATAAGTAATTGCATGGAGATCTTCTCTAAACTCGAATAATTCTACGTGAGCAAATCCTGTTAAGTCAAAATCTGGTAAGGGTCCGTTTATCGCAACCCTGGTCATGTCATGTGTAGGATGTCCGAATCTCTTAAAGTATTTAGAACATACTCCATATCCAAGAAAACTTCCAGGATAACACGCTACCATATCAACCGAGATAACATCACTATGGTTGTATTTGGTGTTCCATAATCCACCGTGACCATATTCTATACAGCTTTTCTTGACATCTTCAAGGAATTCCCATCGTGTTGGTTTCCATAAATTTTTCTCCTGAGCGAAATGAGCCGCTACAGATGGAACTGTAAAACAATTATTTAATAATTGTCTAACTTTGACATCGTCTGAAGTATATTTCAGCGCAAGATGTTCCATTTCCTCATGAAGAGATTCTGTACGATAAATATCACCATTGGGTCGTACAAATTGATCATAATGATTATACTCAGAACTCTGAAATAACCAAACAGAAACAGGATCGGTTTTACTAATATTTTTAATAAAATCAAAGATATCACCGTCATAAAATTTAACCGTTCTATCTCGTGGAAATATCGTTACAGCAGCAGTCCATGCGTGCGCGTTATGATCAATAATATCTATCGGAGTTCCATTTTTTGTATACTTCGGTTTGTACAAAATCTCTCCGGTTAATATTTTTACTGTTATTGGAAATCTTAATTTCTTTTCTAGCTCAGCGACATCTTTGATAGACGCTCCGGTATCTTTAACCGACTCTGCCCAGTCATTTATTTTTTTGCGTCTTAAATCAGTTAAACCATTACCACGTATCGCGTTTGTAAAATGTTCTGTAACTCGTTCAGCTACACAGTTTATTCTTGACTCTGACAATCTCATAGGTTTTAGATCCCCGACGTCAGGTTTATCATTGAGCGGAAATATTCCATAGACAACCGCAGTTACAGGGTACGATTTCTCATAATACGGTTTATCAACACCAGTAAGTATTCCGGGTTTAGATTTATTATTTAAGAAAACAATATTACCCCCGGACTGCACACGGACTGGATCACGCTTATCACGAATAATCCAAATATCTTCTTCTGTATTTACAATAAATTTTATTAAAATAAAATATTTTTGATTATCAAGGTGATTAATAATTACTTTTCCCCGTTTGTCATTCATCATATTAGTAACATTTCCAACTCTGAATGTTGACCATACATGAGCAGCGCCACTATTACGAAATTCATTTTTTGCTTCACGAATACGTTCGGTTACATCCTCATCCGTTAATGCCAGATCTTGCATCGAAATACTAAGTTTATATTCTGATAGTCTGTCAAGATCGAATCTGGTTGCGTAGGGTTCAATCGCGGATAATTCTTCCATATTATAATTAGGGCAAGTATATATTTAATTGAACATTAATCTTTTGTTTATGATTCAACCAAATCACTGCCACTGGTTAAAAATCGGTTATACGTCTCCGTGTAACAGATCATGCGTGAATGAATACTGTAGTTATCATATGCAATGTGTCAGAAATGGGAGTCTAGGACCAAAACCGTGTATTGTGTGTAGTGCTGGAGTGCGAGGAAAGACTCAACTGTGTGCGCAATGTGGTGGTAAAAAGTATAGAGAGTTGAAACGATATTATGATAAAAAATATAACGCTGACTCTCCTATAAAAACCGAAGAAGATTATTTGGCTAGATTTTCAAAAAAAAATAATGATTTAAACAAATAGTATTATATATAAATGGAACAAAACGAATTTGTGTCACATCCGATCCTTACTAATTATGAAGCATCTCGAGAAGGTGTGATTAGAAACTGTCGATTAAAAAAACCAGTAGGTAGTGTTAACAATGCTGGTTATCTTGCGTTTAATACCAAAGGAAATAAAAATTATTTATCACACATATTTACCTACGAGTGTTATTTTGGACCGATCAAAGATGGGTATGTGGTTGACCACATCAACGGTAATAAGCTTGACAATTCACTTGGAAATCTACGAGTTACTACAGAGAGTCAAAATTGTAAATCCGGAAACACAGGAAGGTGTAAATTATTCGGAAAGAGAGCTATTAAATCCGTAAATACAGAGACTGGGGAAGAAATTGTGTTCAAGTCAATTAATTCTGCTGCCAAATATTTTGACATAGTACCACCTTCAGTACAATACGTGGCAGACGGAATTACAAGATCTACTTTTTCTAAAAAATTTGCACAAAAAATAAAATTTCAATACGTTTAGTCTACCGTATTTTTAATATTACCAAATAATTACTTGATACCTACTGAAATATAATGGTTGGGATACAATATGAGGTATCCACGATGCGAAATATATCTAAATCTATAATACCTACTGAAATATAATGGTTGGAATACAATATGAGGTATCCACAATGCGAAACATATCCAAATCTATGATACCTACTGAAACGTTAATTTTCCCAAGGATTTTGTTTAGCCATAATTACAGTCAGTGGTTAATCATTATCGCTATCATTTTCACTCGTATTTTCACTCGTATTTTCACAATGCTCTCTTAATTGTCTTATACGAAAATTCATGATCTTTTTCTGTTCGTATCCATGAGATATTTCTAGCTTGATTTTGTCAATAGCGTTTGAGAGAGGCACAAACAATTTTACCTGATCATCAGTGACAGTTGCCAGTGACTTTAACATTCCTTGCTGGATAACTTTCATAAACCTGTAATCAGCGGATAGCGTGAATCTGTTCTCGTTCTTTCGTTGTTGTAATGAGTCAAAATCACATAGAATCTTTTCAACATTAAGATTGTCAGATACATTGATACCGTTATGTTGTAATTTTTTAATCGCAGAAACAATGACATTGATATTTTCAAAATTCATTATATAATAAGTGTTTATTTAATATAAAAATAATATTTTTTACAAAACATATATCACAACACAACTCCATATGAACTCCAGCTTGTCATATAACATGCTGGCAAGTTCAGGAGCATTCTGAATTAATCCCCATGTGATCCCCTAAGGTGTCAAACAACATCTTAGTAGGACCAGAGGAAATTCCGAAAGACGAAACACAAACCCCATGTGATCCCCTAACGTGTCAAACAACATCTTAGTAGGACCAGAGGTCACACATAAACTGATTGATGAACAATGATTATATTTACAGATGGTCATATGATGTTGATTTTTGCGGACGGCACATTTTGACCTTTGTGAACTCCCCGGTTGCCTTCTGACATCCGAGCAAGTTCAGAGGTCACATATAAACTTAATTAGGGACGGCACATTTTGACCTTTGTGAACTCCCCGGTTGCCTTCTGACATCCGAGCAAGTTCAGAGGTCACATTTATGATTATATACAATGAAGATAATGGTTATATATAATGAATGTGATTATATGGTTATATACAATGATGATAATGGTTATATACAATGATGACACATGATTCTATGAACATGAACTATATACAATGGTGATGACGAGGGAATCTTGTCTACGTCCAACAGATTTTGTACACTCTCCCCCCCATACAAAACCCCGGGGAGTGTAAAAGGTACACCTCAAGGGTGTATGATAGGAGAGTGTATTTTGTCTGTTGTGGATTTCGAGGAAATGCTCCGGGTTCCCCCAATTAATAGCATCAGTCGCCAAATGCAAGATAAATACCTTTAGCATTTTTGGAGACTCGAACACGCGAGAGTCTGTAGAGTTCGATCTACGTCCAACCGTCTTACCATTTCGGCCATCGTTCTCTTATCAATAATACAGTTGATTTAAGTAATATATAAAATATTTGCTGCTTCACTAACAGCGATGCTTACAGAAAACAGATAGATCACTAAATAATTAACGAAAAAACGATTGTCGTAGGGACTGAAACTTCACATTTTTGTGTAAAATGGAATTTTATATTTCTAGTTTCCAAAAAATATATATAATTCTGTATAACACTGAGTCTATGCGTAAAGCCGTAACAGCGGATATTGATTTAGTTATATAGCGGTTCTTAAAATAACTTTACGCACAGCCGTTATATGGAATAATCAATATGCAGCCACAGCCTTCTAGATAATAGATTTCGATTATGCACGGATTTTATGTAAACAAAAGAATAATATTATAGACATCTGGATATTTTTTTTTGTATAATAAAAACGCATTATGATTTCACATATAGGTTTATATTTAGTACTTCGTTTCTCGTGTCCAGAATGCGATTGCTTTGGTCTGTAAGTTTAAAGTGTATCCTTGATAATAACGGATTATGAACTCGCAGGTACACGGGATTAATTGGTTCTGATACAATTAACGAACCGGGAGGGACCAACGGGCTAAAACTGAATAATATGTACCCTTGCTGGGCCTGGCTCGACTTAGAAAGATCTACCTGATAGCTACCTTCAATAACATCGCATACCAGATTGACTGCAATTGTTGTTGTTATATTTACAATGCCTGGTGATATATGACGTCCGTCACCAAAGGGATTGTTATTGTGTTTTAGTATAACCGGTGGTGGGGCTATTTTTCTCCACGATTCAATTACTCCCGGATAATATTTTTCAATAAGATCATTTAATGATTTCTTCATTTCAGCGTTATTTAAATCTGGTATAACAAATGTTTGTAAGTCTTTTTCTGTTATTTTATAATGATTAAGAAATACTTCCCTCAATTCTGGAGTTGTGTAGGGAATTCCATTGAGTTTAGTCGCAGTGTTTATAATACTTCGATTGGCGATGTATGAATCGAATAAGATCCTATTTAAGTGTTTTATTGACTCGATTATTTGATTTTTTACACCATCGTCATAATGTTGAGATAATGAAATAAGTAAATTTCTTAAATCATTAAACGTTTTATCGTATTCAGGTTTAAGAGTATCTAAAAAATGTTTAATAAATCCTACATCAACAACTTCCTGATCCACCCCACCCCCCTCTAAAGTTGAATGCTGATCTATTTGTATTGGGAATTCTTTTACCATCAAAATCGGTAAAGTAATATATATCGTCGTTTGGATCAAATTGAAATGTTATACGATTCCATGGATATTTTCCTCGATATTCTGGATTTTTAATGAATTTTTCTTCACTCGTTTTAAACTCATTTTTAGTTGGTTCTGAAACTCCATTATAAACAGGTGCGACTTCAGGCCATCCTAACACGGATCTGATCGAACTCTGATAAATATCTACGAGGTAATCAGGAGAATTTATTTCAATCGCCGCTGATAGTGTTGGTTCGTGAACAGTGATCGCTATTTTAGATTCTTTCCCTGTGATAGATTTAATTCTGCGTTGAAATTCATCGTTGATCTGTTCTATTTGATAACTGCCCGTTGAAATTCCAACAACTTGCCAATCAGGTGTTCCATCTGGTTTATTTTTATTCGCAAATACCAGTGAATTATTTGGTTGTTGTCCACCAAACGGTTTTGATCTAATATTAGGCCAACTATGATAAACTCGTAATTGCGCTAATGCTATTTCCTTTGCTGGAATTGCAGTCGGAAAATTAGCGCTAAATTCAGGATTGGTTGAACTTAATGATATCATAGTAGTTTTTGACGGCGTTGTATTAGCTACGATCTGCTGTAATAGTTCGCGCGACTCTGACATTATTATTATTGTTATTATTTAATTCTCCATCTTTCCGTTATTATCATTAGCGATTATGAACGCTTCATCGTAGGTTTTCATTATCGTTACGAACTCCTCATCGGATATTTTACCATCACTGAGATAAGCTGAAATATACGAGCATAATTTAGTGTATGCGGCTGTTGCTGTGTGCAATTTCATTATATACTCGTTTAGTTTATTATTTGTACACGTAGATATTTTCTTAGCGATAATACTGAAAATACCTGCACATGTTGTTGCCGTTGAAACTATAATTGTTACAACTGCAGGCGCTGTCATCGTTATTGTGGATAGCAATAATCCAGTTCCAGCAATAACAGCAGAAACCGAGTATACCATTATATCAATAACAACCATACGACGACGATATTTTTTTACCTTTATCGTGTAATAGTCGATGATATTTTTTAGTTTAGTTTTACACTCACATACTTGAGCGTATCTGTGACGTTGAACGTCGATAAATGACTCTTGATTCATTATACTTATCTAGGTAACTAATTGAGGAGTTTCAGCTACAAATTCAATACACCACAAATAAAACACAGAGCCTAATCTTTTATTATCCGCTACCAGCATAAACGTTTCTTCAGCATCTTTGTTTAATATTATGGATACAGTTCCAGAAAAACTATCGGTTGAATGACGCCATGTAAATGTGGTAAATATAGTAAATTTTTCAGCACAAAATATAGATAATCTATATACACCAGTGACCTCTGCGGTATGTTTAAGGGTGTTATTTTCCCGTGTCCATGTTGCTTTTCCTGATGCGACTGTGTTCACGATATTCTTAGCTCGTCCGTGTGGAATTTTAACGAGATTAGTTTTTTGAATAATATTAGGAATGCCACTAATGATATCGTTGAGTCTTGCGTTAATGTCAGCGAGATTAATAATAACAACTGGTGGAGTTCCAAAAAATTCGTTAATAACTCTGTTTACATTTCTACGAAAATTTAGAAATGTTAGTATGTGATTATTATATTCAGTTCTAAATGCGGCAATTGCATCATTAATAGTCGTTAACGAAGTCGTTATTGGAATTTCCCTATCGTCGACGTATTTCTTCGTTGCAGCGTCGAAATCTGTTTCTGGTGTTCTGAGATTATTAATACCATTATTATTCATGTCGCGAAATGCACGCATTATACCACCACGCACTGACACGTATTTGGATTCTTGATCGTCGACATATTTTTTTGTTGCTGCGTCTGTATCTGCTATTGGATCTCCAAGATATGTAATTTTTCTTCTTGACATAATAATGTCACCGGTAAATACATCACCAGTTTTCTTAACATAATCGTTAACTGATTTACCGGAATCCTGTATTTTACCTTGATCAGTGAAAGTAACGATATTATTAACAACCGCGTTGGGAATTCGTATAAGTACATCTGGTAGTTGTATGTTACTCGTTTTTAATCGTCCTTGTTTGTCCTGAAAAACGACGACTTCATTTGGATCCACACTTGTGATATTTAATAAATCATCGATTTCATTTCTGAGCTGATCAAGAGTTGCATATTTAGATAAATCGAACATCTCCTTATCTTTGCGAGTAGATCTTCCATAAATATCTACCATTATATTTACTGATATCAGTTTAAGTGTTATGACGTAGTGTAGTGAACGCGTGCACGACTTTATGAGGCGGTGCTGTTGATTTTGATACAGCATCAAGCACAGCGAGGGTTTCACGACCGCATATTGGAGGATCAGTTATTTTTTTGTGTTAGTAGCGTTGAATACCAGATTGGAATATCGCCGGTAACGTACTTTAAAAATTCTTTTGGTGGTGCTAATCCATACGAATCGAAATAAATAATTCCACGTGGATCAATTGCATATCCTACCCAGGGCGTGCCTGGGCCAGAGTTTTTATCGAGATTAATGATACCGGTTTCAATATTGTTTGGGGTTTTTTTGGTAATTGATCGCGCATAAAAACACCTCTGAAATTTTTTATTTTTAATTGCTTAGCAGCATTAAGTAAATCAAAATTGGACATGGGTGTTATTAGTAAACTGTCCCTGGTAATCTTAGACCCTTTCCGTATGAATACGGGGTCCCTGGTAATCTTAGACCCTTTCCGTACCATGAATGTGGAGTCCCTGGTAATCTTAAACCTCTTCCCTTTTTTTTGGATTCCTTGTCCGGTTGCTTTCTTTAACGGCATTCCAGCAGCTGTTCCAACAGCACCTAGCGCAGCTGCCTTTGCAACAGCTGGTGCTGCAGCTGCTATTAATGCTGGTATAGCTGCGAGAAGTGGAAATATACCACCCGATTTAGCGATATTTTTGATGGCGCCCGCAGAAAAATTAAGTTTGACGCCTTTATTTGATTTTTTAGCATCATTGAAGTTTTTGAACTGACGCTCGGTCAACGATAGTTTATTTGCACCGGTCATTTGTTCTCGCTTTAGCGATATTTTTATTCCACAGTTATTTTTTGATGCTGATTGCAGTTTTTTAATCTGACCAGGAGTCAGACTTACACTAACGTGATGATATGACATTATTAATATTATGAACGATCTAATTACGTGTTTATTTACATATTTTCTACTGAGGCATCAATAACTCTCATTCGTCCACCAACACCTTCGAGTAACATCGATTTATCGCTGAGTATAACAGCTATTGCTCTGTAATTAGGGATATCTACAATGTTTCTATTAACGCGAGCTCGAAAATGAATATCTACAACAGATTGTCTGGTTAAATCTAAATGTTCTAGAGAAAAGTAATAAATCGGATACAGCGATGTAAAATCTAGCTGCGATATTTGTAAACCAGTATCAATGTTTTGATCACGTCCCATGAACGACATAAGACGATGATATGCACGTGCTACATGATTTTGATCGAAATTTAGCAAAATATCCTCGGATGGTTCTTGGTGTCCATTTATCCTTAATGAAACCTCAGAAACACCAAGATTGTCAAATATCATAATACTAAGATTTTGTTCGTTTATTCGTGCAGTATTTTGAAACGTAATAAATATGTGTCTTGGTGCAGAAACACCCTGCTGAGAAGCTATTTGCCATGTAAATAAACCATTAATATTACTCTGGATAGCATCTGTGGTCATAGTTAACCATGATAACGTCGATTTACCGCCTTGACTCATAAAAGATAACAACCGGTCTTCTTCAGATATTGACAGAGTCATCACTGGCATCCACAGGGAAAGTTTTGTTAGTACTACTATACCAGGATCAGTACCGGGGAGTCGCCAGATTGCATCATCGTCTGTGCCTTTTCGTACTAGTACAACTGTGTTTGGCTCCGAAAATGACTTTTCTAACATTTCTACAGAATCCAAAGATATGTGACAGTGGAATTGCACATGAAAATATTCTTCTTCCACCACGCAACATTTCTCGACGTGATCTAAATCCTAAGTTGAAATCTGTATCTACCTTAATAATCATATTTTCTACATCCGCATCGGCGTTTCTAGCAAAATTTCTTGGTCGTCTTATATCATATTGTTTGTACTCTGGAGAATCAGTTGTATCCTTTGCAAACATCATTGATGGACCAGCTGATCTTGAGTAATCGTCGCTGTATCTTGCAAGGCCTAGTATTGTCGTAGCAACGTCGACTTCTTTCTGAATTGATTCAATATTTTTTCCGTCAATCATGTACGTAGCGCTATCAAATAACGCCATAATACCATTATTAACAAAGCCGACACTAACATCAGCGGCGTATGGTGCTGGTGCTGCAGGATCAACGTTATTTAAAATTTCACCTTCGACTTCAATAAATGCTTCAGCGGGTAAGAAATATCTACTTGTATCCTGAACCTGTAGTTTGATTCGTCCACGCTGATCTGGAATTCGTGCGTCGTAAGAATAATACTGATAATCGCGCACAGACTCATCTTTGAGAACTGGTGCATCCATGTCAAACGCGGGGTCAGATACGCGCTTAAACATCCTTATTATTATCGTCTTCGTCTAACTCGAAGACCACTTCCTGCTATCAGACTAGCGGTTATATTTTTTTCCTTTTCCGACATCGGGATATCAGCTAACTCCGCTAGTTTTTGATTAGCTGCTTGATTTATTATTTTACTTACATTTGCGGGCATCACTTCAGTGCTAGGTGATTTCACAGGTTGAGGTTGGGTCGCTTGTGGTCTGCGTATTAATCGTGATAGTCTATCTTTAATTGCTGAAAACGCTTTGCTAGCAAGATTACCAACAGCGCCTATACCCTTTTCACGAACAACATCAATAGCTTTCATTCCTAGCTGCTTTACAATCGGTATTGCTTTTGGGGCTATCCTTCTAAACAGACCCTGAATAACATCACCTAGTCCATCTCCGTAGGTCGTTTTGTATACTGGTAATCGAGAATTTTATTACCCTGACCATGGTAGGTCCACGAGTATTGTGTATGATCATTTTATTATTAAGTGACTTTATCACTAATTACATACTTAATCACTATGATACTCATCGGCGATTTCATTAATGAGAGACCGACATACATCAATATCCATGATACCGCCTGTAAATAATCGTTTACAAATATCAGCTACTTCATTAATGATTTCTGGAGAATTATTACCAGCTCGTTTTCCTCCAATGAGAATTTCTAATCGATCAACATCAGCAAGGACATTATTGGGGCAGGTAATAAGACCACTTCCTAGACCACTTCCAATTGCGCCAGGAGTATCATAAAATACTTCTTCTTCCTCCTCACCTGTTGTTTGGGCTAGTTGTAGTTGTTGTGATCGTGGTAATTTGATTTGTGGTGATTGTGGTAATGTTGCAAATTCTTCTTTTGGTGTTTTTTGTTGTTTTCGTAATCGTTTTATTGTTTCTTGTCGTTCTTGTTCTTGTTGTCGTTGTAACTCCTGATGTCGATGTAGCATCCTGTGTTGTTGTAGTAGTGGTTGCAGTCGTGGTAGTGGTTTTTGTAGTGATGGTAGTTTAAGATGTGGTGATGATACTGGTGATAGTTCAAATTGTGATTGTTGTGATAATAATTTGCTTTGTTCAGTTTCTTTTATATATCTATGTATATCCTCATCAAATCTGTTAAAATCTGTAATATCTTTATTAGATCTGATTTCTGAAATACCAGTAGAAATACGATATATATCCTTGATCCAATTGGCAGAGCTTAATGATTTAATATATTCTGGTTTTACATATTTTTTTCTTTCATAATATCCAAACGCGGCAATATCAAATAATTGGCTTGGATCCCTGATAGCAGCAATACCTTCAGGCGTAAATTTATCTATTATCTTAATTCTGGTTCTTGGTGGTCGTGGTTGTGGTTGAGCTGCTTGTGGTGCTTGTGGTGGTGGTTGAGCTGCTTGAATACGACCAGCAATATCAGCAGGCAATGTTGCAAGAGCTCGTTGTGTTGCCTCAGTTGCTGTAACAATTTTCTTCGACAATCGGTTTAAATAATTTTTCTGTACCTTCTGTAAATTCCACCTGAGACTCCTGACGCGATTGTAATTGTTGCTTAACAGAATCACGAACAGGTAGATATTTTTTAATTGCCTCTAGTCGCTCTCGAGTTAATTTAGCTGAGTGTGGTTCTCCAATACTCATTATTGATAATATCTATAATGGCTGTTTAATTCATTGCAGCAGGTAGGGTGGACGACAAAAAATTAAGTGACCAGATTGTGAAAAAAATCAGAAAAAATCTGGTCAATTAGAGAAGTTTTCATTATTAAGACAAAAACTTTTTTTTCAACCTTCGTAGGAACCCTTAATTTCAAAAAATAAGGTCTATATGGTTAAGCCAAAAAAGTTGTAGGGTCCACCCTACCTGCTGCTGTTGAACTTCTGTTTGTTCAGCAATACTAAGCAGCAACCGAAAAAGCCATAAGCAACGAAACCACAACTGGAACACAAAACTGATGGACAAGCAAATAAGTCGTTTAAATCAGACTAAAAGCTTCAGTCTAAGCTGTTTATGTCATACTTGCATATGGTAGGAAACTACCAAATGCACCATAAATATAATATATATTCCAAAATGACAATGACATCATTTTCAGGATCATAAAATCAATGAAATTAAGAATGTATTGATTCAAGAGAGGGATGGAGGCCCCCACTGTTTGACCTCAGCTAGGTCCTTCATTTGATAACGAAAAGTATTACAGAACGCTTTAAAAGTTTTCTAAGTATGTACAATTTTAAATTGCTTATTGTTGCTTTTGTTAGGATTCCAAGAGATGAAAATGGAAATGAAACAAATGACCATTTTTGATCTTAATCGCGTCTTCACGGTTGTTTGTATCCTGATAATAGTGCTCGTCGTCGGCCCAAGACCGAGAGAAGACGAAGAAACAACATGTTTTTTTGCGAAGGTTATTTCTTTCACAGTGTGCAATGAAAATAGTCTCTTCTGGGGTCAGATGATCAAAGGTTACTCAGAAATACAGCTGATTTGTTTGGGCTAAATATATAACTGTACTAGTTGAAAAATACACACATAAGAAAGCCAAATGTTGATAAATCAGTTTAAGGCAATGTAATGGTAAAGAATTTTCCTGACTATCGAATTCTAAAAACTAAATTTCAAAGCATAACCTAACTCAAGAATATTTGTTCGTGAAGCTTGTGAAAGATGTGTTGAAGTTGATTTGGCAGTGTGTTGAATTTGATATAACAATAATGAAATCAAGACATGGCACTATCATCTTAACAATGACTTCATACCAGTATGAACAGACTCAGAATCAGCAAGATAGGCTTTGTCGGGACCATATTCCAAAACTTAAAAATGACAAAATTAGTATGACGCCATAAACAACATGGGAGAGCATTGAGCTATTATTCATTCTAGGATTATCTTTTTTTTTTACTGGACCCGGGGGAAAGACTGTACAAAAAATAGATAATACTTTTTAAATATAAATACATTCAGGAGAAGAGTGTGTCAGCATATAATAACACGCAGACGATTATTTATTCTGTGCCTTGTAATTAAGCTCGTTCTATTCATTGATAACATTTCATGTGTGTTTGACTCTGTTGAGGCGTTCATTGTTTGTGTACATTATATTCTCAATATTGTGAGAAAAGTCACTTTTATTTAGGTTTAACTATTTCAATGTCTATTATAATAAGCATTATAGTTTGTAAATACTTGTATCTTTCCTTTTATTCCGTAATTATTCTTTTGTCTAACATTGATCAAATTCCACATATATGAAACTATCATTTATTTTACTTTGCCCCATAACGTTTTGTGAACATTTCCATATAGCTTATTACGAGAACAATTCATTAGGTTTACACATTGTATTATAAATGGATATTTCCAGCAATATCTTGAAATGATTGAATTTCTAAACTAAACAATACTTATCACAACCCAGTAAAAGCAATATTCGTCCTCAATATTGTTTTATTCACAAAATCAAGATATTTAAAGGTTTCTATCTATGCGAGTAATGCCAAACCTAACGAAATGCAGCACAGCGTCTCCAACGAGGTCAATCTACAAATAACCCCTTCATCGGCCATATTTTTAAACAGTTCTGGCCATCATTATTTCTGCCATTTAGGAATGGATGTTTGAATTGTTTCCCATATAGGAATGTATGTATGGGTTGTCTCCCACTTAGGAATGGATTTATGGGTTGTCTGCCATTGAGGAATGGATGTATGGCCTTAGGTCACAATTAATAGTTCCGGTTCAGTACCCACGAATTTAGTCCCAGTCTATTTTTAGATCATTTTTTCCTGTCTCCGTTTGGTGGTGATACAAGAGTTAGATGTAGGCATTCTTGGTAAGGATTTAAAGGCAATTGTTTATTCTTTAGAATATGAGCTTATGGTGTGGTTGTCTGTGTGTATTTCGGCGACAGTGCACAGTGAGTAATAAGGCCTTGGTGATGATCCGGAAGTGAAATCTGTGTTCCATTGCATGGTGTTTTGTTTACAATTCAGCCTCTCAAAAATAAGCAGGTCAACCCTTGACAAGAACTTCACCGTGAAGTCATCTTTGAAGGTATTTTAGATTGACATATGATTTGTATTGATTGTCACACAGTGGAAAGTTCAGTACTGAGAAACAAATGTAGAGAATATATAGTAAAATTAATTGTGTTCTATGGCCGTATGGGTTGTCTGCCATTTAGGAACAGATGTATGGGTTGTCTGCTATTTAGGAATGGATGTAGGAAGTCGACTAAGAAATAAATTGTGATTACATGACAGTAATCAGTGCAGATAGCTCTAGCCCCTATTTTTCTGTTGTTCTTTATTGACTGCTTATCAGCTCCTCAAGCCATATTCTTTACAAAGTTGATATTTATATCAGGTGTAGGTTCCCCAAAAAGCTTGAGGGACCATTTTGTCTTCTCGCGGTCCATTATCGATCAAGTATTTTTGTCATGGACACATTTCCAGTAATCATTTCGTCAAATAAGAGGGGTATTTAAAACGATCCGAGTATTAGTGAGGTGTAGAGCAAAGATACACTAGAAAGCTTTCCCACAGCGAATTTTTGATAACGAAACTTAGTCAAAATGCACCCGTACATTGTACCAGATTAGAGGTATTCTTCGGTTTCGGGCGTACAATTGACAATTACTGCCCGTGATAAAAGAAACGTATTCCAGGCATCTTCATCTATTGCTGTCTTCATGGCAGCTACTTTCCGCTCACCAGTCTCACTTAACCGTAGTCCAGAATGTGGGTCCTATTCCAAGGATCCTATACCATCTTTAAAACTACGAAACCACCTAAAAAGTGAAGGAGACAACAGTGTTTGTTACTGAAACTAAACGTGAAATCTTTAAATCGATTTTGCTGGCATACACTTTAAAGTATTAAATACCAGAAAGAAATTCCGCATCCAGGTGTTGCCGTCCATATTGTCCAGTTTAACTCATTTTGCCAAAGATTCATATGACAGTGTGCATTGTATCTTTTGACAGAGTCATCACTATACAATCTTTAAAAAGTTGTATATTTGGACAGAATCGTCACTATACAATCTTCTAAAAGTTGTATATTTCGACAGAGTCATCACGATACAATCTTTTAAAAGTTGTATCTTTTGACAGAATCGTCACTATAGAATCTTTTAAAAAGTTGTATGTGTTAGACATATTTAACAGATTGCATGTACAATATTTATTTTCTGTGTAGTAGATTGCATTTTGAATATATTTAAATATTAGCAATATCCTGAGACGCGAAGAGGGATGAGGTGCATTGCGTATGATTTGTAAAAAACTCCTATGATCATTAGATAATTGTCACAAATGTTCATACTTCATATAAAAAACGATACCCATTGGTTAATTGTCACAAATATTTATGCCTTTATAAAAGCATAAAAAATTTACTTTCTTCTCTAATTGTTCTGTATAGGGTCTGTAAAACGTATTTTCGAGGTGGCTGTGTATACTTTCTAAAACTAGTTTCTAATCTGGACTGCTTATTTCGATGACCTTTGCTTCAATGCTGATAGTGTTCAGTTGTCACTAAGTTCAAGTGTATAAGTGGAAAAGTAGTAAATATTGTTGAAGGATCTTGATCTTGTTTATTCCAATAATGGCAGGTAAAGGAATAAAGGCACTTAATGTCTCGAATTCACACTTGAAAATACATGGAGAACTTGAATGTGTACCAATGAATTTAAAACTACTTATAAATATTGTATAATATTAGTTAAATAAAAAGTGCCAATGAAACATTAACTGTATTTTATACATCATTGTATAAACAGTTACAATTCTATTTCTTAATATATATATATATATATATATATATATAT